>JAJSOF020000015.1:62726245-62766343 GCA_025594305.2 Periplaneta americana
TAGACACATTGAAATTATAAAGTATGTTTATTTTCTTATCAGGAAGTTTAGAGAATTCATTTCCGTTAAAACAAAAATTCAATTTTAGTGACTCTGAGTACCTTGTCGCCTTAATCTGAAAGACAACCGTCCATTTTATTGAAAAACTATAAAGGAATAAATCATTCCTTAATCAGTAGAGTCCTGCGTTTGGTTACTTTGAATGGAAGTTAGGTTATATCGATCATATGCAGTAGATTCGTAAGGAGGTATTGCAAGTTAACAGATCACCTTCAGTGAACCAGAGAATCGTCCGGGCCGTCCCTCATGTACCGGTACTGTGTAGATAACATCTGTTTATTCGTGTACCTGCGTGTAAGTCGGGTGAACAACAGGAATACAACTTAGATTTAATAACAATAATGTTCTATATATTTAAAGGCAGCTTATACAGTATGCACTAAAGATAATTTTTACTAGGGATGGATGGAAAAAAAAAAAAAAAACCGGAGCCAGCCCTTTACTTTCAGAACCACTCCATTTCGTCCAGACATACAATAAGGAAACCATTCGGTCTAAGATAAAGATGCATTTACTGAAATATATTAATTAAACAATATTAAATATCTATGCATTGCAAACACATGTCTCAGAGACGCTCTGATCCTACTATGTAGGACAATATCTTGAGATGCATAACAAATGTAACGATATTAATTTAAAATACATCAAATTTAATCTCTACAACCGATTTTGTTAAAGTTATTTATTAGTCATAGTGACAAAAAATAAAACGAAGTCTTAAACAACTTTGAACTTACTGAACAATTCAGGCGCCACATACAATTTTAGTCGCAAGACTACCTGGCGCCTGAATTTGTCTACCTGATTTTTACAATAAGTAAAACTCATCTAGTAATTTTAAATCTAAAGTCTGGAATTAACAAATTAAATATATATATATATATATATATATATATATATATATATATATATATATATAAATTTCAGCACACGCTTGAAATAAAACACATCATAAGGTCAGAGCGTGTGAAACCACACCACCCTCATTCTAGTGCTGAGGTCATGGAAAGCATGGGGCTCTATCTACATGTGCCTCCCAGAAGTGCCTTCATGGCATGTTACGGGGATACCTTTACCTTTTACTTGCTTTATGAGTCCCTACACAATATAATCAATGACTGTAAACATTTTGTGTTTCAAGTGAAAAATTTCTCTTTCTTTCTGATAAAATGCGGGTGCTTCTTTCCTAATGACGTGCTCGATTTCAAATTATTCTATTGCAGCACCTATTTACAACCGCCTTTAGCTGTGTTTGTTTCGCACGTTCACCGAGCAGCAAACCGGACCTAAGTAGTGTTGATGACGCTATATTCCGCATATTTCTACACTGTTACGGGACTGCTAGGGAGGCTTTAGGTAACCAACAGTGAACGTAAACAAAACAAAGCTTGGTATGTACTCAGAGATCAGTGTTTCTAATAGAATTTGGAAGCGATCACTACATTAGGAAAAAGAAGAAAAATATAAATTTTATCAGAAAGGAGGAGAAAGCATTAGAAACATGTAAAATGCTTACAGTCATTAATTACTGTACTGTGCAGACACTCAAAAGCACGCAAATTAATATAACTCTATTTATTTTATCTTAAGTCTTGTGGAGATTTTTCCCAACCTGATTTTCAGTTTTAACTGAAATTTCGTTATGGTTGTAGATATTGTTGATCTGTGTCAAGATTCGGAATAATTTATTTCTGTCCACCAGTCGAATGCTTTTACAAAGTCAATAAATGCTATGTGAGTTTCTGCTATTAAATTCCCGATGGTTTTTCATTAAAATTTGTGAAATAATTGTCACAACATGATTTTTTTTTTGAAATCCATTCTGAACTTCACTAAGTTTCTCTTTATAATATTTTAGAGTTTGTTTTTTTATGGTAGCAGCATGCACATATATTTTCAAGCCCTGAATTAAGAGTTATCAGAATATTTTTGTCTTCTTTCTTATAGATTGCTCTTTGTTGGTTTTAAACGATGTTAATACTCGTATTTTGATTTTTACTTCTTTAAACTAGCACCGTGGTTGGTGCATGATTTTTCAAACGACCCACGTAGAGAACAATGAAAGACTGCACACGATTGTTGTGTTCCAAGACAAGCAGGCATGTTTGCTCTCTGTCACGCAACCCACGATTGCAAAATCACTACATGCGCTGTTTCAGGACTCGGCTTTTTGCAATTGATAGTGCAGAAATGAGACGTCAGCATTTGTGTCGGCGCGTCTTCATTAATCATACGTAGGCCTATTCCAAGCCGGCAGCAGTTCCGGCGTACCACTTGCTCAAGTGTGTCGCGACAACGGACGGCTAGTAAAAGTTTGGTAAGGAGCTCACACACGGCAGGTGGCGACACACTTCCGCGAGGTAGCATGTCGTTCAGCCACGCTTGTGATGGGTACAGTAGACACTGCCAGTTGGGAGCATCAATTATTTACAGCTTATTTCTTTTCGTCCATTAGATAAACTTGAATCTTAGGCTATCGAAAACAATAAGGATAATTTATTATTTAGCTGTCATTAACCAACTGTACAAAGAAAACAGATATAACGTAAATCCCGTTGAACGATAAATTTGATTGGTCCTGGTTATGTTTTATCCATCATTACAATGATTGTCAAATTTTGGAGAAACATCTATGGAACGAACGATAAATACGAAGGCGAATCGAAAAGCCTTTGCCGCTATTCCTTTTCAGCTATAATAATAAACATGCAGAAGTAAAAATACAGGCATTGTTCTATCTATTAGACCCCATCAGGAGGATACGGACTGGGACTGTCCTCGCACGCTGGCCGCTCGGATGGGCCCATTGTACTACCAGGAATAGAATGGTGTGCATGCCCTAAGGCCCCCGCGCTACAGATCCCCTGCGCGCCGACTCCAAACTCCCTACAGCTTATATGATCCCTTTACCTTTTCTGTCGGCCTCACTGCGGTCCCTCAACCCCGGGCTCACGAGTTACCATGAGCCTGGTGGAGAGCTCACAGTGCATAGCGCTACCACCAACAACGAATGACCACATATCCACGGGAGATCCAGTTCGGTTGCGGCCCGCAGCCGACTCTACATCGAAGCAAATCCGTAATCTAGGAATGAAACGTAAATGATGATGATGATGATGATGATGATGATGATGATGAAAGAGGGGAAGTGTAATTATGATGGTGAAATGAACCCGAGGTCCTACGCCGAAAGTTACCCAACAATTTACTTCAATTGGTTGAGGGAAAACCTCGGAAAACTCCAACAAGGTAATTTGCCCTACCAGGATTTGAACCCGGGCTCTCGTTTCACAGTCAGACATGCTAACCGTTACTCCATACCGGTGGACGCAGTGTTCTAAGTATATTTAACTATTTTTCCACACAGTCACCACCACGGTTCAGGCATTTGTCCCATCGCACCACTAGTAGAGGAGAAGGTGGAAATATGGGCTACCATTTTGTTTTCCTCATAATAATGGAAAATGGTGTGGCATATTGCATCGAAATCTTTATTGACATACAAAGTAATTATTCATATTTTTCCAGTCTTAAAGGTCAATAGTTGCAATAGATATTTGCATATAATTACTTTTGGAAGAAATACGTACTGGTCCTTTATAGGTAGTAGGGTCTAAATATGGGCTAACACAAAAATTTGAAAATAAAATTGGAAAAAACAAAGAAACATAAGCAGGGAACTGTGTCACATCAATGACAATATTCTGTAACAAACAACGCAAATCACGATAGTGAAAATACACGATGTGTTAACTTGCTGGTAATATGGGCTACCTATCTCATATTTGACATATAGCGATAGCCTATATTAGCAGCATCGACTCATGAAGGTTTCTAAGATTATGTATGGCAATTGTTGTCCAAAATAAATATTACTCTTATGCCATGTGACAGCTATTCTTAATCAGTGCAACACATCAAGCGTGATTTCTAAACACTAAATATATTTCTTTCAATAAAATTGAAACTAAATATCTGCAAAAACTTTGAAATTGATGAAAAACACAAAGGAGACACACCACATCCACACCACAAAGGCAACTGGTTTGTCTCTTTGTGCAAACAGACTGATAGACACGAGATGTACCTTTAAAGTTTTGTCGCTTGGTAAAACATCATATACTGTATAGTAAAAACCAAATTACCATTCCTAGCCCATATTTCCACCTTCTCCTTGAGATGCCGTTGTTGTAGAATTCGACCGGTTGGGCACGGAACCACCGCCAGACAGTGGTTTTCGCGTCGTTGTCGTCATCGGAAATGAACCTCTGGCCTGCCAGTAACTTCTTCAGTGGACCTAACACGTGGTAATCACTTGGGGCGAGGTCTGAACTGCACGAATGCTCCATGATCTCCCATCCGAATGACTGCAGTTGGAAGGCGGTGCTGTTTGCTACATGAGGCCTGGCGTTGACATGGAGAACACTGTCACGAGAATCCCCTGCACTTTTTCCTGATGGCTGCTCACAGACGTGCGAGTGTGCCACAATACCTGTCCGCGTTGATGGTGTCACCTCGTGGTATGAAATCCAGCAGGAGTGGTCCTCGGCGATCCTAGAAGACCGTGAGCATCAACTTTCCGATTGATGGCGTTGTGCGGAATTTCTTCGTGACAGGCGAACCATGTTGAATCGAATGTATATTATCTCGGTTACTCAATGACACTAATATTTTGGCTGAAACAAACTAGGGGCAAAGACTTTTCGATTCGCCCTCTTACATCACAATAAATTTTAACTAACTTGGTTGGCATTGTGTGCAAGGAGTGTGTCACAATAGAATTCTACCTGATTCAAGGGTGCGTGATCCTTAACAGGATTTGTCTTTACGGTTCCTGTCACCGTCTTACTGACAGCCTGATGCCTTTCACATTTGAGTGTTACTTGTTAATAATGGGAAATGTAACGAGAAAGGCTATATCTGGAGCACCTAATATTAATGGTACTAATCAATTACCAAAGCCCCCAATTCGAATTTGTTATGCAAGCTTTATAATTCTATGTATCGAGCCAAAATGAAATGTCCAATTTCGTAATAATAAAATTATTCAACTGGAATAATTTTATCTTCAATTTCCATATTAGGTTTAATATTATGCACATTAGTAATAAATATCTTTTAAAGGCTTTAAGTTAATTTTAAACTAATATCCTTCAAAGCTATAAATAAAGATTTCTTTAAACTAAATATGATCATATTACCCCATCCCTGGAAGCAATAGGTTGGCTTAAACTAGATAAGAAAAGAAATTTACATTCACTTCTCTTTCTCTTCGAAATCTTGAACTCTTCTATTCCTTCGTACCTGTCGTCTCGCTTCACTTACCTTTCTTCCCACCATAATCTGAACACACGCTCTCGTCATGAAACAATACTAACAATACCATCCCATCGCACCTCCTCATACTCATCTTCTTTCACAATAGCCCTGCCAAGACTCTGGAATTCGCTACCTGCTAGCATCAGGGACTGTCGAAATAAAATTGAATTCAAACGAAAACTTACTAGGCACTTGGTCAGTAATTGATTATTTGTAAATAGTTTCTTTAATCTATCACAAAATATTTCAATATTCAGTAATTTCATCACTATACAATTTTGTTATTCTAGATTTAATTTGTAATTCAGTAAATATAAAATATTCTTTGTTTCTCTATGATAAATTATCTAGCTTTAATTATTCAGGTAATCTTTTCGTACTTTGATTTTATTGTAATTGTAAATTTAATACTAATTGTAATATTATTTGTAATTGTAATTGTAAATTTAATACTAACTTAATTGTAATTTTATTGTTGATATTGTAGTTGGAATCTCCTGGTAGAGGGGCAGAGAAGGCCTGACGGCCTTATCTCTACCAGGTTAAATAAATAAATACTAAAAAATAAATACTAAATAAATACTAGCTGCATTTAATAATTTATAGAGGGTTGAAACAGACTGAAGTGACTGAAAGCTATGGGTGTGCGCCGTCAGCACTCGCAACATTCATAAAGAAACTCAAGGAAATGGAGGACATTATTGCAAATCATAAAATTAATCCTGAACGCCATTAAAAATTGCGGCAGAAAAAACGTCATTGCTACGAGTACCTTGAAGTGGTTTAATGTCTCCATTTGCCACCGGGATATCTGATTGTGCTCGAAGGAATAAGAAACACGTTTATTGCTGAAAACCTCTAAACCAGCCATTTTCAACCGGTGTACGCGAATGATTCGTTGGTGTGCCGCGAGAAAACGTGAGTAGTAAAGGTTGTAGCAAAAAGTGGAAAAATAAATTTGAAAGGAATAGTAAAAGAGTGTGTCCACAAAAATCAACATTCGGCGAACGCGACATATGTCAACATTCAGTAAACATATTCTCTCCTAAAACCCTCATAATCACACCCATTGATTTAGGTTATTTGAGTGTGCCTCGGGATTTTAAATTACAGCTTTAGTGTGTCACATGTTGAAGAAGGTTGAAAAACTCTGGTCTAAACCAAGACATAGAGTAAATTGAAGGGTTCAGAGCCATAGTGGGCCAAGCGCCATTTATTAAAACCAGAGAAAGCAAGGGTTAAAGTTAAGTGAATACCATAGTTAAATGAAGATTGAAATATCATTTAGTTTTAATGTGTATACTTTATTTTACTTGCTATATGTTTCCATTGATTTATGGTAATAACTTCATTTTAAACCGTGTTTTCTACGGCTTTAGTAAATGGCGCTTGGCCCACTATGGTTCTGAACCCTTGAATTATTACTGATAAAAAAACATGCCTGAATGTTAAATTCATTTGTATTTCAAATAGTGTAATCAAATGATGATTAAATATTATTTCATAGTATGTAATGCTATTTTATATTTTACTATATTCTCTTTCAGAACATAAATGAAGAGTCCACTGCAAGAATGATGGATGTCACTTTTTTGTCGAAAATGAACCAAGACAGTCAATGCATAGCTTAAGACATATAGAATGTACATAGAGACTTATATGGCATTAACACTGATAGTCATTGTCCAATAATGATCGGAAAATCACAGTTAAGCTTTGAGCGCTAAGCATTTCAAACTTTCAATTGCTTCTCCTGCAAAATGTATTCCAAATGACATCCATCATTCTTGCAGTGGACTTTTCAAATATGAGCAACATTTCATAGCCCTCAATGCAACAATAACCCTGATATAACAATAAAATTTTTCTAGTCCCAGAATATTGTTATATCGTGGTTTGGCTATTTAATATTGATATATTTAACCCTAAATTTAACGTGTCTCATTTCACGAATATTTAAAAAGATTACTACATATTTACAGAATCTTACAATTCATATTGGGCTTTGGTTCCGGTAAGTCAAATATTAAGGTAGGTAACTTTAATGATTTGTTTTTAATTATTAAGTCGTTATGACTTGACAGAAGTATGGAAACTTACTGTTTTATTGCCATATTACAAACGAACGTTTTCGCTTAAGTATCATCAAGTTCTTTTTAGTCGGTTATATAACGACACTGTAGGCTATCAACTACTGGGTTATGTAGCATCGATGGAATTGACGTAAATATGTTAGGAGAAAATCCACAAACGATTAGGGAAAACACGGAAATTTTACTTGAAGCAAGTAAAGCGATAGGTTTGGAAGTAAACCCCAAAGCATATGATTATGTCTCGTGACCGGAATATTGTACGAAATAAAAATATACAAATTGGACATTTATCTTTCGAAGAGGTGGAAAAATTCAAATATCTTGGAGCAACAGTAACAAATATACCGTAAATAACACTCTGGAGGAAATTAAACGCAGAATAAATATGGGAAATGCGTGTTATCATTCGGTTGAGAAGCTTTTGTCATCTAGTTTGCTGTCAAAAAGCCTGAAAGAATTTATAAAACAGTTATATTACCGGTTGTTCTGTATGACTGTGAAACTTGGACTCTCACTTTGAGAGAAGAACAGAGATTAAGGGTGTTTGAGAATAAGATTCTTATGAAAATATTTGGGGCTGAAAGGGATGAAGTTACAGGAGAATGGAGGAAGTTACACAACGCAGAACTGCCTGCATGGTATTCTTCACCTGACATAATTAGGAACATTAAATCCAGACGTTTGTGTCCGATAGGGCATATAGCACGTATGGGTGAATTTAAGAATGCATATAGGGTTAGTTGGAAGACCTGAGGGAAAAAGACTTTTGGGGAGGCCAAGGCGTAGATGGGAGTATAATATTAAAACAAATTTGAGGGAAGTGGGATATGATGGTAGTGAGTGGATTAATGTTGCTCAGGATAGGGACCGATGGCGAGCCTATATAAGGGCGGCAATGAACCTCTAGGATCCTTAAAAGCCATTTGTACGTATATTGAAATATAAATGTAGGGGCTAATGTATTATAATGAAATATAACATTATATTATATGACTTGTAAATCAGCATATAATGTGTGTACTTCATTATAATGCATTACATTCATATTTAAATTGTAATCAGATTAATTTAAACAGATGAATACGTGGCCAAACCAAAAATATGTAAATTTACAGATTGTGAAAACATTTTTGTAATTGAATATTATAAAGTGTTTTTTTTAATATCTGTATATGTATTGCTATTGCAATTGGTTTAACTCACAATCACAATTAGCCGAAAACATTCGTCTGGTTGTAATATTGTAATAAAATAAATTTCCATAATTCTATATGATAAGATTGAATAATGGCAAACAAAACATTAAAATTGTCTTACTTATTTTCAGCTTATGAAGTTTTACTTCTACTACGCGTAGATGCTACACAAGTTTTTATTGTTACTTTTATTATTATTATTATTATTATTATTATTATTATTATTATTATTATTATTATTATTAGATCATCATCAATCATCATCATCTCGTGTCAAGATTAATTTTCTCTACTTGTAAACCCCTATACCATCCTTTGAAATATTTTTTGTGTATTATATATTTTTTATTTGAGCCGTTCAGAGCAAAGTGGTGTAAGTCAAAATTGGGTAATGAGGTTTAAAGTAAAAATTCTGTAAATACAGCGCAAAGTAGCAATTAATATGGCCTTCTTGCTATCCACTGACTACTAATAGTTTAAATAAATTGAATATTAATTGCTACTTTGCGCTGTATTTTACAGAATGTTTACTTTAACCCTCATTAACCATTTTTGACTTACACCACTTCTGCTCTGAACGGCTCATTTATTTCTTAATCGCTTCATAATGTTTCGACTCAAGGTGTCGCCGCAAGCTATATGGTCTTATTTTAATGACTCTTTACCGCGAAGGCATACTGTAGGCATGTCTTATCAACATATTTTTCAAATACACATATTTTATTCTATTTGCAGATAGAATAGTAAATGTTGCGTAATTTTTGTCATGGCAACAATTTTTGCATATTAACACAAGGACTAGTGCAAGGACTGTTAACAGCATCTTTGGAATTATCATCTGTTTTGCGTTTTAAGATCAGGACTTCATTCAGCGATCAATATTAAACATAAAATACAGCAATGGAAAGAAAATCTAAAAGTAGGAAGTTCTACCGCAGAACTTAATATTTCATTCACAGGAGATAATCTGAACTGAATCTCAAACTCTTAATCATGCATTATTAACACTTAAGTACTCGCCAAGTATTTTGTGACATAAGTACTCGCGTGGGGATCAAAATTACCCCAAAGAAAAAATACGAATTAAAATATAAAATTCATAGTTCCACGTAAACGTTCTACCTCATATGGGTCATTACTTGCCAAAATGTTATTAAGTAATAATTTGCATATATATATATATATATATATATATATATATATATATATATATATATATATATATATATATATATATATATACACCACTTAAGTAACAATGTAATACTTGTGGACTGATTTCTAACATTAGTAGTCGCGGGGGTTAGAGTGATCCCCAATTAAAAACACGAATTAAAATATGAAATATCCTGGTTCTATGTAAATCTTCTAGTTCATATGCATCATTACTTGCCATAATCTTCTAGAGTAAGAGATTTCACATATAGAATCACAAAAATAACACTATACTACTTGTGGACTAATTTATGACATTAGTAGTCGCGTGGGGGTCAGCAGAACTCCCAGCCTAGAAAATTTAAATTAACACAACAAATGACAGTGATAAACTGGAAGTTATCATGTAGTCGCATTGTCGACATCCTTTCAGGAAGGTACTGGGCAATGTAGACAACAGCGTAAAAATAATACAAATCAACATATAACACTGGAGGGTCAACATGACCCCCACGCGACTATTTAAATGTTAAAAGCGGAAGATTTTAATTACAATATCATTTATGGGTAATGATGAAAAGCAGATTTTTAAACATATTGCGAATATAAAATATGTGTACTTTTGTCAAGCGGTATACCAACTTAGTCTATGATTTAGTAATCGATTTCATTACTTGCTTATTTTTAATATATTTTAATTTTATAATAAAATTATCATAATCTCAATCTTCACTTTATAGTTTAAGCAATAAAGCCTGTTCCGCTTTACATAGTGTTCGTTTAGATACATCTGTGAAGTTCATTATACATTTGAATGAATAGATACGTAATATTAGCAAATTGGTAATTCTACTCGCAGAGGTAGGGTGACCAGACGTCCGGATTTCGCCAGACATGTCCTGCTTTGTTTAGTATTTTGTGAACGTCCGGCCGGCTTTTTACGTTTAAGTCTAAATATCCGGCTTTCAACAACATAATGTATCAAATATTAAAATACAATAGGGCGTACATAAGATAAAATCTGAGGTTAAAAGTATGTGTTCCTGTTGTTATATGAAAATTATGCATTTTATGAATTCTGTGCTCTAAAAGAATTTGTTTTGAAGCAAGATGAAGCATTTTTCTTGGAAACAATAGATTTTCAGTGGAGTATATTTTTGAGCAGGTTGTGAATGTTAAGTGTTTTCAAACTTTGCTGTATATATGTCAATTCTTTTTTTTCAATAATCGCACATAATGCCAATGTTGAAAGTGTATTTTCACTAATCAATACCCTATGGTCTAGATCATATATGTAACAGATAGATCATTCCTATGTTAAAATCGGCAGCACTTTGAAGAGGACAACCGCCAGGATCGCCACCCATCCGCCGTAAACGAACACGAGATGGCAGTACAGTCGCTAATGCAATTCAAATGGGAGTTATGACGTGACGCCTTATGTAACAACTAGATGTCAACATAATAAACCTGTCAAAAGTTGTTACCGTCAAAACCTATAAGGCCAAGCAATCTGGATATATAGCTACTGAAGGACATTTCCTCTTCACAGAAGATTTTTTTATTTTAGTAGGTTATTTTATGACGCTTTATTAACATATTAGGTTATTTAGCGTCTGAATGAGATGAAGGTGATAATGCCGGTGAAATGAGTCTGGGGTCCACCACCGAGAGTTACCCAGCATTTGCTCATATTGGGTTGAGGGAAAACCCGGAAAACCCTCAACCAGGAAACTTCCCGACCGGGAATCGAACCCGGGCCACCTGGTTTCGCGGCCAGACACGCTAATCGTTACTCCACAGGTGTGAACTTTCACAGAAGTATGAACAATGAAATTGTAAGATTAATAACAATGAATAGCTTTGGTTTCTATTGTTTTCAGTGAATGAAAAGGAATTTAAAATGTGTTGTCAGGCTTTCTTTTCTTTCAAAATGTCCTGCTTTTTTCCTTAAAATGTCCTGCTTTTCAACATTTTGATCTGGTCACTCTACTCAGAGGTAAATTTGACATTAAACGCGTCATTAAGTTTAAAATATTTAGAGTACATAAAAATAAACCCCTCCTCAGCAGTAGTTATATGAGGGGTCGCTTCATTCAGGAAGTTTCTACAGCGAATGCCTCTGCTTATATGGACCGTAACTGGCGACATCAGAGCAACATATAACGTGAACGTTATTAAATTTACGAGTATATTTTACCATTTGAAGGGTTATTTTTCAGATCAAGGCAACCTGTTTTGTCATCTTCAGATTATTTCACAGAATGTAATGTCGTTTTACAGTAATTAGTACAACAGGGATGCAAAACTGTGCTACAATTAATGCAGGCGTCAGAAGCCGGAATACGTAACTCATCCATTCCCTTCAACCCTAGCGTCATTGTAGAGTAGGAGAAGAGAGATGTATTCATGGCCGTGTGCACCATTCTCGATCATCTAGCCCGTTTATCAGCAATCACGGAAACATGGTTAATTCTTGACAATTATCAAGTTACAGATGCGGTGCACCGACATTTTCCCTCGATCAACTCAGTACCAACGAGCACAGAATACATAGAGTAGACACTAGCATCTTAATACCATTGGACGGAGTGAAGCCTCTCTGATGAACCTGACGCCATTTTGTTGCTACCAAAACATTGCAAAATAGCTACTACGTTGTAGAAGGATTTTGATAATAGGAACTCCATACGTCCCTAATTTCCTGGTGAAGTCACAGTTTCTTTTTGTTTCGTAATACAGAATCGCTAAGCACGTATTTTTTAGCAAAAATTGAAACTGTCATTGATAAATCATACAACTTATTTAAATTGATAGCTCTTCTAAGTGCAGTACAGTATTAAATAGTTTGGAAGGTTAAAAAAACACTTTGATCTTATTTTACCACTAGTCCAATAAAAATGCTAACCTACAATAATTAATTTCATAGGTTGATCCATTTGTTTTGAGTTAATAATGCAACTGGTTGCTTAACGCAGATTATCATTCTTTTCCTTTTGCCAGTATTTCATATAGATGTCCCATTTTATGTAAAGAAAATAGAATCCCCTTAACCATATAAAAATTGATAGGATCTTCGTTAAAATTGTTTTGCTATAACATTTTTTTATTGTGAACTTCATTATGTACAAAATACAAAATGTTACTATAATATTGCATTATTATTAATGTTTGCAAATGAAAATAACGTACGAAATAAAAGCTTTCACAAATATTGAAATTAATTTCTACTGATGGTTGCAATTTTTCTATTAGTATCTACTGTATGTAAAATAAAATATATTATATAGAAATAACTAAAATCGAGTGTAACACATCTATCAAGGCTTCTATACAATCATTTTTCATTAGCCAATGAAATGGTTAGTTGGCTGATGACGCGCGAAGAGTCCAAGCTCATTGGTCCTTTATTTTCAAATTGATCAGCTACATAAGCGTACATTATAAACATAATCGCCTGAAATAAAAACATTATAAAGGCTATAAACCAATTAGGAACATTAAATCCAGACGTTTGAGATGGGCAGGACATGTAGCACGTATATGGACGAATCCAGAAATGCATATAGAGTGTTAGTTGGGAGACCGGAGGGAAAAAGACCTTTGGGGAGGCCGAGATGTAGATGGGAGGATGATATTAAAATGGATTTGAGGGAGGTGGGATATGATAATAGAGACTGGATTAATCTTGCACAGGATAGGGACCGATGGCGGGCTTATGTGAGGGCGGCAATGAACCTTCGGGTTCCTTAAAAGCCATTTGTAAGTAAGTAAGTAAGTAAGTAAGTAATGGGTATAAACCAATTGTGTAGGTATCATTTAATAAAATAAATACGTTGAAAGTGTTTATGCCGTGTATATAGAAGCTGCACTTACACTTTTCACTGCATTATTTTTCTGCATTTTTCTTAACAATTCGTCTGCTCTCAGTGTCTGCCGTCCGTTTTCGTCCGCTATTTTCCAGTAAAAATTGTAACATAGAATGAGATATTAAAAAATATTCAAAAGTTTGGAAAAAGGGGCATATATCGATAATGCAATATTAGCTACACGTTTCTTTACAATAATCACTATAACTCAACAATGAATTATCACCAGACATCGGATTCTAGGGCAAATGCCTATTTTGTTTCTTTAGGAGAAAAGTAAAAATAATTATTAATATTTGTGTTTCATGGAAATTGAAAGGTATTCAAAGAGTTTTATAGTGCCCTAAAATGCCCTAAAACGGTTATTAGAGCCTAATTTGTTAATATTCGCCTAAAAATGCCTAACTCACTGTAAGTTTCGCATTTTACTCTTACTTTTATAATTTATACATGCATTCACTGCGAAATTTAAGGCATTTAAAAAGTGGAAAGTTTGCTTCACACCGGCCATGAAACCATTGATAAAGGAAACAAAATGTTTTGAATCTCACGACACTCGCAATAGAGTGCACCGAATTTAACATGTTTGGAGGCATAAATGCCGACAAAGAACCAACCTTAGTATTGAAGCAGGCAACAATCACAACATGTGCTGCTACCGATTCAGAGATATAATATACTATAAAAATGACTGTTTTCGGTCTGAAACCGATTAGCTGTACTGCCCTTCAGAGTGTCATAAAATCACAATTTTGGAGAAAGAGTGTTTTTGAAATATTTATGAAAAGTCGTAAAACTGCGAATTAGTAGGGTAAACCGTTACAAAATATTTAAAAGAATGGCCCTCTAGTGTTAACACTACCAGGAAATGCAACAATAAGTGGAACTTTGTATTTTTGTCCAATTGAATCTCAATAACAACGGTTCATTTGAATGCTCGTTAACAGTTGCTCTTTCCCTCACCTTATTTGTGTTGAGAAGTTTTGAGCGGTAGGACGTTTCCCTGTGAAGTTTAACGCGATAATGCCGAAAAATATAAGTGCAAAATCTACATTGATCCGGCAATGGCTAACAGAATATTCAGAATTCACTTATGATGGAAAAATAATATTCTGCAAGATTTGTAGCAAACAGGTATGTAACAATAGTTGAAATATATAAATTCTATTAATTTTAATGAGTAGGCCTATAATATTTATACATTGACTGAGCTATCCTGAGGTATAATTCTTTTTAAGACCACTACACTTTAACCTTTTAAATTCCGATAGTTAAAGTATTTGCAGATCATTAAAATTTTGATTGTTCGAACGCACTAACTTTGTGATAGAAATACGGCAATACAACAATTAGGATTATTTTTAGATTTCGCAAGAAAAGAAGTGCCACCTAAAGCAGCATGTGCAAGGAGCGGCTCATAAGGCTAAAGCTCAGCAGAAAAATCAACTGCAACAAACTTTACTAACACAGCCTACTTCATCCAATCTCAGCAGCAATTTCTATGCTGATTTAACCAGAGCGTTTGTTGCTGCTAACATTCCCTGGAATGCAATTGAAAATACGGTTTTAAGACAGTTTTTACAAAAATACTGCAAACAAAATACCCCATCTGAGTCGACCCTAAGAAAAAATTTCTTAGACAGAATATACAATGGAACTTTAGCTTCCATTCGGGAGGATATAGGTGATTCTTACATATGGGTCTCTGTGGATGAAACCTCAGATCCTATGAATAGGTATATAGCAAATATGGTAGTAGGAAAACTTAGTCCTGATGGACCTTCGATTCCACACCTCGTATGTGTTAAGGAACTTTTAGAAAGTGAATAGCCAAGCCATTGCTTATTTTGTAAATAAAGGCCTACAGTCTTTATACTAAAGTAATATAGACGATTCTAAAGTTCTTTTGTTTTGTACTGATGCTGCCTCATACATGGTTGCTGCAGCTCCACTTCTTAAAACATTTTATCCTAACCTCACGCATGTAACCTGTCTAGCACATGGCCTTCACAGGGTTTCTGAAACAATCCGGAATGAATTTCCTCTTGTCAATTCGTTTATTTCTAACACAAAAATGTTTTTGTAAAGCCCCATCCAGGATTTCAATATTCAGAGAGAACTTTCCAGATATCCCACTCCCACCTCAGCCGGTTGTTACACGATGGGGAACCTGGATTCAGTCAGTAGTGTATTATTCTAAGTATTTTAAAGAAGTGGTCACAGTTATTGATAAATTACCTGAAACTGATAGTGCAGCGTGTGTGAAAGCAGTGAAAGATTGTCTGAATGACTCACGAGTGAAAAACGATATTGCCTACATAACATCAAACTTTTCTTCCATACCTGCAAGCATTGAACAATTAGAACGTGAAAAACAATCTCTTTGTAGCCAAATAGCAATAGTAAAGGAAGCTCAAGTGAACATACATTCTGCTTTGGGCGAAACTGGGAAAAAAAGTTAAAAATAAGTGGGACAACGTAGGCCTATTAAATAAGAATGTAGGATTTTCATTGTTGGAAAAAGTATCAAAAGTGATATCGGGGAAAGTGTAAATGTTCCAGTAAGTATTGATGTTTCTATTGTACCTAATTTAAAATTTGCGCCTCTCACATCAGTTTCGGTTGAAAGAAGTTTTTCTGCTTTCAAAATGATTCTCAGTGACAAAAGGCAAAGGTTAACTGTGGAGAATTTAGAAAAAATTCTGAAAATTCTGGTGGTGTACTGTGCAGATAATTATAATAAAGTCTGAGCATGGAACTGAATTTCAATAACTTAAAATGAGTAATCTTGAAATCAATAATCATTATTTCATTAGTTTCAATATATTAAATTTGTGCAGCTCTGTTTATAAATATAATATAGTATTCTTTTTAATGTTTAAACATACTTTTTTGTGCGTATTTTAGTGTATAACTAAAAATTTCAGTGAAAGAAATAAGTATGATACCTTGATGTGCCTAAAATGCCTATTTTCATTAAAATAGAGCCTAATTTTACACATTTTGAGCTTATTTTAGGCGCCTAAAACTGCAATTTTTAGTGCCTAAAAATCCGATGTCTAATTATCACTGAAGGCTTTTATGACTAACCGACTGAATATGCCATCAGGACAAAATGTCATAAATCTTTAATATAAAATCAATTATATCGTGATAATTATAGTGAAAACAAAAACATCACTGGTAATAGTCGCTAACCCTCCACTCCTTTGGTATGCGAGTGTTAGTATAAGTAACATGATTGTTTTGTTAATTGTAATTTACATACGACCCAGCAGAGTTTACAAAAGAAAGAAAATAATTTGAAGGTTAACATAGATGAACCTAATCGAATTATGCAAAGCTTTTTGATGGTCTGGTGTTAGGATAGCGGCGCGGTTTTGTCGCTACAGTTGTAGGTTAGCAGTGCGTTTCTGACGCTCCTGGTTTGGGTTAGCGGCACGGTTTTGACGCTCTAGACGTGGGATAGCGGCGCGATTTTGATGCTGCAGGGTGGACTAGTGGCGCGTTTTTTTACGCTCTTGATTTCGATTAGCGTCGTGTTTTGACGCTGCACGTTTGGATTGTAGCGTTTTTGACGCTTTACGTGTGGCTTAGCGGGGTGTTTTTGACGCTCTAGGTTGAGATAGCGGCGCTTTTTTGACGCTCTGGTGCTGGGATAGAGTCGTGGTTTTGACGCTGTAGTCTTGGGTTAACGGTGCGTTCTTGACGCTATAGAGTTGGGTTAGCATCACGTTTTTGATGCTCTAGTGTTTGGTTAGCGGCGCGGTTTTGACGCTCTAGATATGGGATAGTTACACTTCATTGACGCTGTAGAAGTGGGTTAGTGACGCGGTTTTGACGCTCTGGTGTTGGTATAGCGGCGCGTTTTGACGCTCTTGTGTTGGGATAGCGGCGAGTTCTTGACGCTCTAGAATTTGGTTAGCGAATCGTTTTTGACACTATTGATTTGGATTAGCGGCGCGTTTTTGACGCTGTAGGTTTGTGTCGTTGCGTTTCTGACGCTCAAGGATGGCTTAGCGGCGTGTTTTTGACGCTCTAGGTTAGTTATAGCGGCGGGTTTTTGACGCTCATGTGTTGGATTAGCGGCGCGATTTTGACGCTGCAGGGTGGGTTAGCGGCGCGATTTTGACGCTGCAGGGTGGGTTATCGGCGCGTTTTTACGCTCTTGACTTGGATTGTTGCGTTTTTGACGCTCTAGGTATGACTTAGCGGCGTGTTTTTGACGCTCTAGTTTTGTGATAGCGGCGCATTTTTGACGCTCATGTGTTGGGTTAGCGACACATTTTGACGCTGCAGGGTTGGTTAGCGGCGCGATTTTGACGCTGCAGGTGTGGCTTAGCGGGGTGTTTTTGACGCTCTAGGTTGAGATAGCGGCGCTTTTTGACGCTCTGGTGTTGGGTGTGTGGCGCGGTTTTGTCGCTGCAGTTGTAGGTTAGCTTCGCGTTTTTGACGGACCAGGTTTGAGTTAGCGGCGCGGTTTTGACGCTCTAGACGTGGGTTAGCGGCGCGTTTTTGACGCTCTAAGGTTGGGTTCGCATCACTTTTTTGACGCTCTAGTGTTGGGTTAGCGGGGCGGTTTTCACGCTCTAGTTCTGATTAGAGGCTCGTTTTTGACGCTCTAGTGTTGTGTTAGCGGCGCTGTTTTGACGCCGCAGGTATAGGATAGCGGCGCCTTTTGTGGCGCTCCGGGTTTGGGTTAGCGGCTTTTTGACGCTATAGGCTTGGGTTAACGTGCGTTTTTGACGCTATAGAGTTGGGTTAGCATCACGTTTTTGACGCTTTAGTGTTGGGTTAGCGGCGCTGTTTTGACGCTCTATGTATGGGATAGCTGCACTTTATTGACTCTGTAGGGTTGGGTTAGTGACGCGGTTTTGACGCTCTAGCGTTATTTCAGCGACGCGTTTTTGACGATCTATTGTTGGGTTAGCGGCGAGTTTTTGACGCTCTAGAATTGGGTTAGCGACTCGTTTTTGACGGTCTTGATTGGGATTAACGGCGCGTTGTTGACGCTGTAGGTTTGGGTTGTTGCGATTCTGACGCTCTAGGGGTAGCTTAGCGGTGTGTTTTTGACGCTTTAGGTTTGTGATAGCGGCGCGTTTTTGACGCTCTAGAATTGGGTTAGAATCACGTTTTCGCGCTCTAGTATTGGGTTAGCGACTCGTTTTTGACGCTCTTGATTTGGATTAGCGGCGCGTTTTTTCCGCTGTAGGTTTGGGTTGTTGCGTTTCTGACCCTATAGGGGTATCTTAGCGTCGTGACTTTGACGCTCTAGGTTTGTGATAGCGGCGCGTTTTTGACGCTCTGGCGTTGGGTTACCGGCGCGGTTTTGACGAAGCAGGTGTGGGTTAGCGGCTCGTTCTGACGTTCCAGGTTTGGGTTAGCGGCGTGGTTTTGATGTTCTTGGCTGGGTTTAGCGGCGCGTTTTTGACGCTCTAGAGTTGGCTTAGCATCACGTTTTGACCCTCTAGTGTTGGGTTAGTGACGCGGTTGTGACGCTCTGGTGTTGGTATAGCGTCGCGTTTTTGACACTCTAACGTAGGCTTTGCGGCAGGGTTTTGACGCTGCAGGTTCGGGTTAGCGGCGCGTTTTTGACGCTCCAGGTTTGGTTAGCGGCGCGATTTTGATGCTGTAGGTTTGGATTAGCTGCGTGTTTTTGACGCCCTAGAGTTGGGTTACCATCACGTTTTTGTGCTTGTGTTGGGTTAGCGGCGTGATTTGGACGCTCTAGATTTTGGTTAGCGTACGTTTTATGACGCTCTTGGGTTGAGTTAGTGACTCTGTTTTGACGGTCTGATGTTGGTTTAGCGGCGCACCACAGTCAACTATCTATGTGCTAAGCGGGAGCTAATGTTTTGGTAGCATCGTGATGGCGGCTGTCCGCAAGCTCGGCTTCATTTCCAAGTTGTTTTTGTCTACTCTATGTATTCTGTGCTCGTTGCTCAGTACCGTCAGCTGACGGTACGCTCGCTTGAGAAGAATCATTTGAGCGCTAGGTTCCCGCGTATAAAACAGCGAACGAACGCACTCTGTCAATTATCGCTTCGTTTTTGTTTGTCGGACTGCTTTCAAATATCCTCGCAGTTTCCAAATAACAAGTTTCAATAATCATGGAAGAAAAAAAAGAAAAGAGCACCGAACTTCTCACACTTCGAAGTGGGAATTCCTTTAGAATTCGTCAGCAATTATGCATCCATATTACAGAATAAAAGTACTGACTGAAGTTCTCTAAGAGAAAAGCAGGCTACCTGGTTGGATTTAACCTCACAATTCACATGAGTTATACGTGTTTACATAGTTTCACATAATTTGTACCGTAATTTATACAGTGGTTATTTCATATTATTGATAATAATTGGGAAATTTCATTATACGGATACCTCACTGACAATTATCTTGAAATAGGCTACTAAAAAGAGCAGATTTGTATGTGTTTGTCGAATGCTCATCATCTTGGTTACGAAAAGACACATTTCAGTGCCAATGATTTATTTGGGAAAATTTCAGTATACGGATACCTCGCTAACAATTATTTAAAAAAAAAAAAAAAAGCAATTCGTCTGTGTATGTCGAATACGCATCATCATGCATACGAAAAGGAAGTTTTTAGTGCCAATTTATTTTGTGTGCTGAAGGTTGGAATTTTGGAGTAAGAGGGAAAGGAAAGTATCCTTGTTCTGAAATTTATCCATTTATTTTGTGTTCACAAGGTTGGAATTTTGGAGTAAGAGGGAAAGGAAGGTATCCGTGTAATTTCTCTTAATTCGAGCGTAAATAGCCTAATTGTCCAAAACGTCATGTAGGTCCTAATAGTTTCAAACGGCAAATCTATAGCTAATAAGTAATAATCTCGCATTCTACAAAATGGTCATTTAGTTTTGCTATATTATTACCGGCATAGAATAACTACTTTATTATTACGTTAACAAAATTGGACAATTAGGCCTAAATAGGCCTAATATTTTGTCCTCAAGTAAAGTCCCGATCTTCCAAAGCAGAAACATATATATATATATATATATATATATATATATATATATATATATAACATTAGTCTATTTTGAGAAAAAGAACATTTTTATTATTCGTCTACAAACTTACTCTTTCTACAATAACACCAATTCTGTTATTTTCGCAGTGATTTGCGTGTTCAAGATACATCATTTCATCTTCAATTCCATCAAGTACGTCAAATCGTGCCGCCATTTTGGTTCTCTCGACTTGACCATGTTCAATTCAAGATAATCGGTCCTACACCCGTGATCAAATTTGATCATCATCAACTCGCTTGTTTAACTTTGATCGAGATTGATACTCCGCAAATTGGCGTTGAAGATGGTCAAGTGCCGACTTAACCATGGTCAAATTTTAATCGAGAATGGTGCACCCGGGTCTGCTTGCCAAACGTCACAGAACGTCATGGAAGGCCTTGTGGACGGGGGAACGAAATCTTTACCCATGTTTCCACCCCTCTCTTCCCCAGTTCTGCAAGTCTGGTCTACAACAACGTTTTGAATAAAATTATGTAGGCCTACCGGCATTCAGGCAAATACAGAACTTTCTGCTGTAGAATGGGCAGTATGACAATGACTTCTACTTAAAATTATTGCATATGGTGTGTTCGATTATACAATTTGTAAGCTTCAACGAATAACTTTAAGGAAGTTATAGCCTACAGATCTTCATAAACCAGGCATTCAGAAATCCGTGGCGCGACAGCCTCTGAAGACCAAGTGCCTCAGAAGAGGTGAACGAACATCCAACTAGTACGGAGATATCGTGGTCAGCATGACCACCCCTAGCTGTTATAGCTGGGACGCGAAACCGGATTTTGCTGCCTATTGTAGCTCCTCAAATTCATCGCGAAGCTGGATGGGCACCGATCCCATACATTGGCTGAAATTTAATGAGCAAATCCTTTTCCCTTGAGGACTCGAACCAGCGTGCATTCGTAACGCAAGCCTTAGACCACGACGTTGCAGCACGGGATTTCAAAAGAAGATGGCAATCCTGATACAGAGTTTACAGTTAAGAGTTCTTTAGCACTTATTTCGTTCAATTTCCTTGAGTGCAGTTTCACAGAAAATACTAGGCCGACTAGCCCTCTATAGCCCTCTCTAATTAATTGTCTTTCTTTACTGTGACAGAATCTTATCTTCGCCTGTTGCTAGCCAATCACAACCCGGGTTTATAAAAATTGACGGCTTTTTTCAACTGCATGTATAATCATAGAAAAGTTTTCCGGGCTACGAGGCCGTGGTCTGTTGGTCTCACAACAGACCACGGCCTCATAGCCCGGAAAACTTTTCTACTATTGACGCCGGCCGTGAAAGCCTACACTCCAATATGCATGTATAATTTTTTCGCTGTAAGAAAAATCCTAATGTAAACAATGGCACGTGACTGAAGTGAGGCTTCATTGGCCGCTGTTTGACGCCATAGATTCTCAGTACGTGTTCCCGCCTACTGTTGTACATTCTGTTTCATGTTACACATCCCGTTACTCGTCAAGTAGGCCTAACCTCACTACTATGCATTCGTTTGCTTAGGAAACATTACTTTATAATTACTGTAATTAAAACTCACTTAACTTATATACATTTAAGACTATTTGTTTTTCACCGCTTTTCAGAGGGTTTCCTCCTATGTTTAATAACCACACACACCGAGGATGCAGAAGCCATACTTCAGTACCACGTGCTTACGTGACGCCAGCTTGTTACAAGAACAGACTACCTCGGTATTACTGTTGGTATTCATCCGCGTTAATAGTAGACTACGTAACAAAATATAAAAAGTAGCTTTCTTTTACATAGAGTTTTACATATGACTGAAGTTCTATGTTTCATCATATTTAACGACTAGAATTCAATTTTTTATTATCAAATAAAGCAAGATTATGGTTTCCAAATACGAACTATATTTTCCTGCGTCATGCGAGTGTTTCGACTGGAAGCCAATCACGGGTATGATAGCAACGTGCTTATGTTTACATTAGGATTTTTCTTACAGCGAAAACAGTATAGAGGAAAAGTTGCCACAAATATGAACAAACTAAAGTAGCATTCATCGAGACGTCGAAGGTCAATAGGAATGTTGCAACTCTGCAGCATATGAATGGGGGTGGTCAGAGTTATTTGTGTATAAAGTCGTAAGTCTGTCAAATAGGCGTTTTGAGAGCGACCAGAAAAGAATTGCTGTTTTTCCTCGCAATTGAGTGGTAATCCTTTTCTTTGTCACCGCGACGAATTCCTTAGATATGGAAAAGCTGCGGCCTTTAGGAGGGTCGGTAATTTGCGGCGACCACAGTTCCAGAAACCGCACCCTCTCGCCTTCGACTCGACTGTTGTGCATGGCTAGAGGGAGTGGCTTTCTTTGACTGGGGAGTGCCCGTGTGACCTACTTAATTTAGAAAAAGGGCGGTAAGGGAAGCTAGCCGCTATTTACTTTCGCGATATAAGAGATTGCGAGGTAGAGGAGTGTTATGTTATTGTTATTATCGCTCTAACAATAAGAAGAATGTGGGAAGGCTGAGTGACTGCTGTGCGTTCAGGAAGCACTCGTCGCATCATTAGTCTTTAATATTATTATTTATTTACCAACATTAAGTTATGCACGTCCGCCGTAATGGCTCTCAGGTAGCGTAAGCGCTGTCCATTCAAGCGGTCCGTGGCTCGATTCCCGGTTAGGCAATGGGAGAAATTTATCTTCTGTCTACGGAACTGGATGGTTGTCCATTACGTTGTGATTGTCCTGTGATATCTCGGCTATGGTCCTGCATCGTACCAAACACACATCCAGTAATGTGTAATGTTGATTCAGAGACAATACCCTTCCTTACTTCCCCTACACCACAATAATCTGTAAATCAGTACTACGGGGCAGGTGAAACGGAGAAATATTATTATTACTACCACTAGTAAGTCTATCATGTACGAGTTGCATTCAAGTTATAATACCTCCGATTTTTTCTCACAAACTAATCACACGAAAAATTCGAAACGTGTGTCACTTCTCGACGTAATCTCCCTGCAGTAGTATACATTTTTCACAACGTCGACGCCATGATTCCATGGCCGCTGTGAACGCTTCTTTAGGAGTCTGTTTTGACCAATGGAAAATAGCTATTGCAATAGCGGCACGACTAGTGAATGTGCCACTTAAAATGAGAGGAACCCAAGAGAGGATTCGATTCGACATCGGGATGGGAATCCGTGTGGCTTACAAGCAAACGTTCTGATGGGAGCAGATAAAAAAGTTAAACTTTTTCTTCCACCATGTTAATAATGTCAAAGAAATGCTTATACAAATTTTGGCCACTCGACCGCAATTACGAGGCCGTCCAGAAAGTAATTTTCCTGAGGCGTTTATAGAAAAAGCACAATTTCATGGAAATATTTATTGAAACAGATACAGCAATTGTTGCGCTATTTGTTAACATATCCCCCAATGGAACTGAGACAATTGTCATACCATGGGATCAATTTTTGTGTCGTAGAAGTCAGCCGCCTCAGTCCGGAACCAGAGTTTGACCTCTCTCTGTCGATCCCACGATATGAGAAATGTCTCCATTCCGATGAAAAATATGTTGAAAAATAGCTCAACAATTGCTGTGTCCGTTCCAATAAATTTGTCCAATGAAACTGCGTTTTTTTTTCTGTTAGAGGCCCCTGGCGAATTAATTTTTTACGGCCCTCGTAATTGCGGCCGAGTGGCCAAAATTTGTATAAGCACTTCTTTTGACATTATTAACATGGTGGAAGAAAAAAATTAACTTTTTTATCTGCACCCATCAGAACATTTGCTTGTTAGTGGATAGAGCGTCAGCACGTAGAGCTGAAAACCCGGGTTCAAATCCCGGTGCAGGAGAGAATTTTTCTCCGTTCCACTCATCCATCATATGATGACACAGAATTTCTGCACGGAAATATATATACTTCGGTGCATCGTAATAATATCTGACAAAAGTTGTTACCGTCAGAGCCTATAAGACTGAGCAATCTGTTATATATGTGATCTGGACTGAAAGGCAGACGCCGGAAGATCACAGCCGTTATATCCTCCAACGTGCTTGTCAGTGACTGATCAAATGGACACAGGACTTCCAAGCACTCAAAATAAAGTTGAGTCTTGGCATAGAAGACTCGAATTCCTGGTTGGTAAATCGCATGTTGGCGTGCACACAATGGTAAATTAAATTAGAAAAGAAGAAATTCAGATGAAAAGGAGAATCGAAGACATTATCCGCGGAATGCCTGCTACGCCACCAAAAAAGCAATAGTCTATGTCGATAGTAGAAAGAAAATTTTAACATCTACATTATCTACAATCCCAGAAACGATAGAAGCAACAGAACTAGCCTGCGTTCAGTATATTGGATTTCTTGCGAGGAATGGCTCTCAACATTCAACTGTAATTTTACATTCTTTCTGTGGATTGTTACTTGTTAATATGTTTAAAAATTTTAATTTTCAAGTTTTGATAATGTGTAGTCTAACAATAATAGCAATCATTATTATTTTAATATTAATGTCAGTTACCTGAAGTTCATTACTGTCGGGAAATTCTGTTGTCGGGCAATTAGTGTCTAGTAAACGAGTTGTCAATCAAAGTTGTGTCGGGCAATAGAACCAGACCCGATTGAAGAATGCTGGGTTTGCAGTGAAGGACCTATTCTTGGGCAAAAACTATGAATAATAATAATAATAATAATAATAATAATAATAATAATAATAATACCGTCGCGCGGGGTGACTTTGTGCCAGGAGGGTGACTTTGTGCCACTCGAATTTCATAAAAAAACGTAAGGAAGTAGTCTTTAAACCGTCACAAGGTTTTAAAGACTACTAATCGTAAGGAAGTAGACTTTAAAACCTTGTCACGGTCTTAAAGAATATTTACATATGATTTTCGCGAATGGCACAAAGTCACCCCTCGCGACGGTAATAATAATAATAATAATAATAATAATAATAATAATAATAATAATAATAATAATAATAATAATAATAATAAGTGATTATGGATAACTTCTGCAACGGAACCCGGGGCAGTCCTCGGAAGAGGACTTCCACCTCGGACCGTTAAGGGAGCCTTGGTGGGGGTTGCCGAAGCAAGAGTGGTATACGGACTCTGTTAGCTGTAGGGACTGGTCGTTAAGGGGGTCAAGTAGTTAGGTCGGTGCGCACAGAGGATCGGTGGGCATGCAACTCATATAATATAGAGGGTTGTACAATAGACCTCAAGGTCGTAGCGCGTGGGATGTTCCTCCCGCCCTCCTAATAATAATGATGATTTTTTATTTTATTTTATTTTATTGGGTTATTTTACGACGCTGTATCAACATCTAGGTTATTTAGCGTCTGAATGAAATGAAGGTGATAATGCCGGTGAAATGAGTCCGGGGTCCAGCACCGAAAGTTACCCAGCATTTGCTCGTATTGGATTGAGGGAAAACCCCGGAAAAACCTCAACCAGGTAACTTGCCCCGACCGGGATTCGAACCCGGGCCACCTGGTTTCGCAACCAGACGCGCTGACCGTTACTCCACAGGTGTGGACAATAATGATGATGATGATGATAATAATAATAATAAAATAATAATAACACAGCATATAAAGCCACGAAACATTTAAACAAAGATCAAAAGACACGGCAAACATAAATAATATTTCTGAAAATGTCTGGTTACAAGATTATAAAGATTTGTGGCCCGATAACACCAGTACTAATGAAGTCCCACATAATAATATATCTGAATTACAATTAAACACCAGAAGTAAACGAATCAGACTACTTAACAATGAAAGAACTCGAGGAAGTGTTGCTTTCATTCAAAAATAAAAAGAGTCCAGGTACAGATAGAATTAATATAGAACTATTAAAATATGCTTCCACTGAATTTACTGCAAATCTAGATTTCTAAATCTACTAAATATATGTTGGATAACGTGAGATACCAAGACAGTGGAAAGAAGCTCAAGTATGTTCTATTTTAAAAAAGGTGATAGGACTGATTGTAACAACTATCGAGGCATAAGTCTTCTTGATACTCCTTATAAAATATATTCTAAAATAATAGCAAGAAGATTGGGAGTAATTTCTGAAATATTACTAAATGAGGATCAACATGGCTTTAGAAAAGGAAGATCGTGCTCAGACTGTGTTTTCATAGAGAAACACAGAGAGTTCAATTTGCCAACTCATATTCTATTTGTCGATTATATAAAAGCTTTTGTCAAAGTTCTCAGACAAAAATTATGGGAAATAATGCGTGAGAAAGGGTATCCCAGACATATAATAGAAGTAATAAAAGATATGTACAATGGCACAACAATATGTATAACTAATACCAATGGAAGATCTGAACTAATCAATCAGGGAGTAGGCTACGTCAAGGTTGTCCACTGTCCCCAACCCTTTTAACATTTATATTGACGATACTATAAAGCAATGGCAAAGACAATTAGGTTATAATTTTAAATTGTTTTAAATTCTATTTTATTTGCTGAAGACCAAGTAGCCTAATCCTCGCAGCTTCTGAAGAAGAACTAGAAAGAAAAGCATTTCAATTACAAGAAATTATGCTACATTACAATCTACATATCTCAACAAACAAATCAAAAGTAATAGCATTTGAGGGAAAATATCCTATTAGATCAAGAATAGTCCTACAAAACAAATCAATAGAGCAAGTAAAATGTTTCAATTATTTAGGATGCTTATTATCTTATGAAAAGAGAAAGATCTAGATAATAAATTATCAAAGTTCCAGCATATATGCGGAACAATTCAAAGAACCTTGCGTAACAAAACCAGAAAAGAGACAATGATGAGATTCTATAAGGTTTTGGCAGTTCCACTTCTAACAGATGGAAGTGAAAACTAGACATTAAATAGATCTGGAAAAGGAAGATCGAAACGGCTGAAATGCGCTTCTTAAGAAGGATAGCAGGATACACTCTAAGGGATCATATTTGCAATACCGATATTAGAGAACAATTACAAATATATGAATTAGTAAACAAACTGACAGACAATAAACTAAAATGGTTTCAACATATAGACCGAATGGAGACATCTCGACCATCAAAACAGGCGTTACAATATAGACCTAGAGGCAGACATTCCATTGGATGCCCCATGGCCAGGTGGAGGGATATGCTTTGAGTCGGCACAGGCTTATAGCCTAACCTTGAAGTAGAAGAAGATGATAATAATAATAATAATAATAATAATAATAATAATAATAATACTTACTTACTTACTGGATTTTAAGGAAACCGGAGGTTCATTACCGCTCTCACATAAGCCCGCCATTGGTCCCCTATCCTGAGCAAGATTCAGCCAGTCTCTAACATCATATCCCACCTCCCTCAAATCCATTTTAATATTATCTTCCCATCTACGCCTTGGCCTCCCCAAAGGTCTTTTTTCATCCGGCCTCCCAACTAACACTCTATATGCATTTCTGGATTCGCCCATACGTGCTACATGTCCTGCCCATCTCAAACGTCTGGATTTAATGTTCCTAATTATGTCAGGTGAAGAATACAATGCATGAAGTTCTGTGTTGTGTAACTTTCTCCGTTCTCCTGTAAATTCATCTCTCTTAGCCCCAAATATTTTCCTAAGCACCTTATTCTCAAACGCCTTTAACCTATGTCCCTCTCTCAAAGTGAGAGTCGAAGTTTCACAACCATAAAGAAGAACCGGTAATATAATAACAATAATAATAATAATAATAATAATAATAATAATAATAATAATAATAATAATAATAATAATAATAATAATATTGAAGTGTCCAAATATGCAAATACCTTTACAAGATACTGACTTAAAAGATGTCCTAAGACTTTTAACTCTTCTATGTTCTCTCCGTGATGCTGTTACTTCCGCAACTTCGAGGAAAATAGTAAATTAATCATTACTGGATGGGACTTCGTTGCTGAAATTTCGCTATTATCAAGTCGTAAGTGAAATGGCAATTTGTCTGAGACATATTTTAAATGGTTATTTGTTTAAATTAAAATAGAGAGAGATAAGGTGTTCATAACGGAAACTCAACATGTACTTATTAGCATTGCCAAATATTAGCTGTCACTTCAAATACAGCACTAAGAGGAAGTCGTTTCAACTTCAAATATTAGCACTTAGCATTACATAGTTTACATTGACACCAAATGCGATTCAAAATCTTAGAAATTTGTTATTAAACAAGTTGAATAACCTTCACTTCACCTTTGTGTCTTTTCATATTACTTCCGATTAAGGTAATATATCAGTTAGCTATACACTAGAGACACATTGGCGGGCTATTATATCTGATCACTAGAGCCCGATGTTTCAAACATTCTCGTAATTTAATTTCGAGGAAATATTATTGTTAAATATCTATTAATTTACTGACATATTTCACTTGCAGAAACTTTGGTTTACAGTTCTGTACAGAATGTTTTAATGTGAACTTACAAACTAAAATTAAATGAAATACTGAAAACAGCGGTTATAGTCTACTTATGTACACGAGAACAGCTGTCTTGTAACGAAAAAAGGATCTTCAAAGAACAGGAGAGTAAATTCCAACAGAAAATCAAGAGTTAGACCAGACCCTGCAGCTGTAGTGAAGGCAACTAATCTGGTGGACGGAAACCTCGAAATGAAATGACTTGATTCTCCAGGTTGGAGGTTCTGTCTATTAGTTCCCGTTGAGAAGAGGAGCACGAGCTGGGGACTGCCTTTGGACGTAGGCCGCTTGGCCATTGTAATACCCGGAAAGGAATGGTACGCATGCTCTAAGGCCCCCCTCGCTACAGATTCTCTAGCGGGCCGCCTCCAAACTCAGCTACAGCCTACAGAATTCTTTTACCTTTCCGAGTAGGCTACACCGCAGTCCACGAGCTACCATAGGATATCCCACGGTGCATTCCACTGCCATTAACAACTAATGACCACATACCACGAGGTGCAAGTTCGATAACGCCCGCAGCCAACTCTAAATCGGAGCAAGCCCGAAATCTAGGAAAGAAACGGAAATGATGATGAAAGAGACGAAGTATAATTATGATGGCGAAATGAACTCGAGATTCTACGCCGAAAGGTACACAGCATTTCTTCTTCAATTTGTCGAGAGAAACCCCCCAACCGCCCATACCTGTGGAGTAACGGTTAGCGCATGTGGCCGCGAAACCAGGTGGCCCGGGTTCGATTCCCGTTCGGGGCAAGTTACCTGGTTGAGATTTTTTCCGGGGTTTTTCCTCAACCCAATATGAGCAAATGCTGAGTATAGGCCGCGCCACCGTTTTTGGCATGTGAAATAAGTAACGGGAATCTTAAGTGCGAGTATCTTACATTTGTAGCAGAATATGGGCGACAAAGCTGGCAGATTGTTGATGTGACGTGTATTTAGGAGGTATCGTTCTCAGCTGCAGTGTCAACAGAAACTCTCTGACTCGACAATGTACTCAAGGACACACCGCAGGAACGCTAGAGTAGGGAAAGTTAAGTGCGAGTATCTTACTTTTGCCACAGTCTGGGCAGCAAGACTGACAACTGTGGTTGGAAGATTGCAGACGTGACGTGTATAGGAGGTGGTTTCCATTCTCTTCTACACTATCAACAGATGCTCGCAGACTGTGCACTGTACCCAAGGACACGCGCCAGGAACGCTGGCGTCAGCAATAACTTTCGGTGCTGGACCCCGGTCTCATTTCACCGGCATTATCACCTTCATCTCATTCAGACGCTAAGTAACCTAAGATGTTGATAAAGCGTCGTAGAATAACCTACTAAAATAAAATAAAAGCCCCCAACCAGGTAACTTATCCCAACCAGAATTTGAACTCGGGCTCACTCGTTTCAAGGTCAGGCATGCTGACCGTTACTCCACAGCGGTAGAAAGGTTGGTGTTTGGGAATGCAGTTGACAGCACCAATCTGTTGAGAATTCCAACAATGTGCATGGCGGGCGGAAACGAATGCAAGCGCATTGTAGGGGCGGTCAAGGCCTGCATTAAGCTATGATGAATCTATCACACATATAAATGGTAAAATAATGGTTGAAAGTGATGATGACAATATACTACAAACACTGCTGCGTCGATTTAGTAGAATACGTTTGAGTCTACAGAAAGCAGAAGCAGTACAACTTGGTCTGTTGTTGTGACGAGGACCAACCTCCGCATACCGATAAGGAGTTTTCTCGGAGTACTCCCATTTCCTTCTACCATTTCGCCTTCATACTCCTCATCCCCCACATTTTGTCTTTCATCTGAAATAGTTACACATAGACTGGGGTGAAGTCTTGTGTGTAGAAAGAGTTTCTGATGCTGATATGGGAAGATCTTGGGGATCCGGCCCCCTGGGGCTTATCAGGTACAGTACTCGTTCCGGATGGGACCTGGCTATATCAGGGATGAGGCAGGATGACCCACCTGTTAAAATCAGATCCACGATTGGCACCCAGGCCACTTGTCTAACTAGAACAATCATATATAGAACGCACAATAGGTCAAATGAAGTTTATAAGCTTCAAAAAACCAAGCCAAGCCAAACCTATAGCAGTGTTCGTCTGTCTCATACCCCGACAGCGCACTGCGGTCTCCTCAGGCTGAGGGGCATCATTACGCCCACACCGTTTTGATTAATGTTATTGTAATAGCGATAACCACTGCCACCGGGTATTTACCCATTTGCAGTGTGAATAAATACATATAGGCCTACATACATAACGAGTACTGAAATGGAAAGTGGCGGTGGAATGATGGAGAGAAACGGGAGAACTCCGACAAAACCTTCACAAACTTAATATAGACAATTATATGCAAATTTGAAAATTCTCATTTATTGGGAAAAATATTAATAGTGACTTTGGTCTTCATAAGTATGAGACCATGTTGTTTTTGTTTTGATTTTGTACCAGTGTTTGTTTACAAACAACACAGTGACAAGACAGTAGTACCACAGTCTAATACATACAGTCGCGCAACTTCAACACTTTTTTTGCCAACATTCGCGACACTAGCGCCCAAGCGGCAGGCAAGACACTGGTCATAGGGTTGATACAGCCAGCACGTGCTTTAAAGAGATGTGAGATGTTATAATAACGTTTTAATCATGCGTCGGAATAAAGGCAATGTGTGCAATGACGAAAATTGCAGTAACAACAAGTTTAAATCTCCGAATTTGTCATTCTTCAGATTCCCTAAAGACCAAGAGAAAATCATAACTCAGTTATAACCAATAATCCACGTTGTAGGTAGCCTACGTATTGTGTTCTATAAAACATTTATTACTTATCAGTTACCTATTTGTATGTCAGAAAGGAGAGTTTAAATAAAAACAAAGTAAATACCTGTTACAGTATATTATTGTTTTGCAGAGATCATATGTGTAAATATGTAACCATTCCGATTTTCGATAATGTATCTACAGTTTTTAATGCAAGTAATTCCATAATTTTTGTATTCGTGTTTTTTTTCTTTATATTTTTCAAAAGTTGAATGTTATATTGCTTTCAAGTAGGTTTCATGGTGTTAATTTTTCAAGAATTCATGGAGTATTGTAATCCTTTTGCAAAATATTCACTTCTTGAATAAATCCAGACTGTGTCGATAAATTTCTGATGTGTTGGTGTAGATTCATGTGGCAGACGTATTAAGTTCTCAAGAAATAAAAGAGCCTTTTTAAATTTAATATAAAAAAGCAATCTTTTCTGTAATAATTTGCATGACTGTTATTGGTGTTGATTTTACATTACCAGTGATTATTTGAGCCGTTCAGAGCAAGTGGTATAAGTCAAAATTAGGTAATGAGATTTAAAGTAAAAATTCTGTAAATACAGCGCAAAGTAGCAATTAATATATCTTTCGTGCTATTCACTGATCACTAATAGTTTAAATAAATTCAATATTAACTGCTACTTTGCGCTGTATTTTACAGAATGTTACTTTAACCCTCATTACCCATTTTTGACTTACACCACTTCTGCTCTGAAAATAAAATTAGGCCTACATTTTCTGAGTTAATTGAAGTTACAATTTTTTAACAAAATTGTGTGTTCATTTATTTGTTCTCACCTACGTCATATTAACAGTAAGTGCATGTAAATTACGTATTATATAGGTAAAATAAGTTAAAATTAAGCTTATGTGTGAAAACTGGAAATGTAATGTAAAATGCGGTAAACTTGCCATAAGAATTTAAACCATAATATCAGCACTATTTGTGACTCAAAATAATAAAGGCAATACCGGTTCTTAAGAAATGGAAAATAATGAACTTCATAAATCAATGTCTGTCGTATTAAGGTTTAAATCCTCCCCTTTTTTATTTTCAAGTTTCCTCAGCGGCCGATTTGCGGTACGGAAAATAGTTAATTTCTCAGGAAATAGGGAGGAGTTCACCACGCAATGTACCCTACGAGATATGCCTTACAATTTTGAAGCTATTAATTTTGACTCTTCTCACAGGAAATATAGAGTTCCAATGATATAGAAATATATTTAGGAATGAATTGAATTAACTGTCCACGTACGAATAATTATATTATTTCAAACCATGATACGTGATCAGGGCCATGATTCAGTTTTAAGGAGCAGAAAGAATTACGTTTATTCCCAGCTTCTGACACTTGTAGATTAACTGCGTGTGAAATTCTTCTAGGATTCTAAAGTAAAATTAATAAGAACCATACACACTTACTGTATAGCATAAAAATATAAAATAAATTACGCAAACCCGTTTTTCTGATGTGTTATCATATGTCGTGTGCACACTTTTAACTTGCCTGCCGCTAGAGGGCTACTGTCGCGCCAGCTGTCAAATGTTGGCATATATACATATGAGTTGTGCGACTGTATGTATTAGATTGTGGTAGTACATTGTTTTTGTTTTGATTGGACGCGGTGGTCCAGTGCCTTGGCCACCCAGATCACCTGATCTCACCTCATTAGGTTTTTACTTTTGGGCCTAGATTACATATATATATATATATATATATATATATATATATATATATATATAACGGATAGCTCATTCCTATGTTAAAATCGGTAGCACTTTGAAGAGAACCACCAGGATCGCCACTCGTCCGCCGTAAACGAAAACGAGAGGGTAGGGTAGTACAATCGCTAATGCAATTCAAATGGGAGTTATAACGTGACTCCTTATGTAACAACTAGATGACAGCATAGTAAACCTGACAAACCTAAGGCCGAGCTATTTGGGTATGTATGATCTAGGCTTTGGGCCACTTGAATGCTGTCGTCTATGCAACACCAGTGCATAGGAGCTGTTGCAACGTGTTGAAAATGCATGTCAATTGATCCGTTATGATAACATGGTGTTTGAGCGAACTCCCAGTCGTGTGTACGTCGTGCTCAGGCATGTGTAAACATCGGAGGGGGACACATTGAGCACCTTTTGTAAACGTTAAATGACAAATTCCCAAACATGTACTTGTGACACAACAAAAAGAACAAAAACAAAGTACGACGATATTTTCAATAAATAAGCATCTTCCGTCATATTTTAATATAAGGAATTGTTCTTATTTTTGATCCAGGAGCACGCTCACGCGTTTTCCAAACATACTTATGACTCACCCTGTGTATATATATATATATATATATATATATATATATATATATATATATATACTAGTCTTGAAATTAACACTATTAAAAGCAAGTGTATAATTCTCGAAAGAGGTTTTTAACTATAGGAGCTCTTTTCACTTCATGGATCAGCCATACATAGTACTGATGATAAATCTGAAACAATTCGATATCTGGGAGTTGATTTTCGCGACAAAATATTCTTAGATAAAAAGAAAATTATAACAAATTTAACACGTGATCTTAACAATCTTACACAAACTCCATTACTGAAGCCTGATCAGAAATTGAAGATTGTGAATGAATATATATGGCCTGGACTCATCTATCCTTTGCAATGTGCTCCACTTGATCAGCTCCCTGACGGCTTCCTTAAAGATCTGGATAAAGTAATTAGAAGTGCTGTCAAAGAAATGATATCTCTTCCTAATGATACACCTAATGACATGCTATATTCTTCTAAAAAGTACGTGGCCTAGGGCTTATTAAGGCTGAATGGGAAGCTAATATTCAGCATTTTAACATCTGTAAACGACTCTCACAAGTCAGTGATGATCATCTCCTGCTTGTCAGAAATCTTGAAGAGGAGAAGAAAACTGCTCTCAAGCGCCTGAAAATTCCTGAAGCCAACATAACACCTCGAACAACTGGAATACATCTACGTGATGAATTGCGAAAGAGATCGTTTGACTCCTGGTGTCAGTTACCTCATAAGGGGAAAGGTGTAGTCATCTATGAAGAATATCCAAGAGCCAATTCATGGGTCAGCACCAAAAGGAATTTGTCGTCTTCAGAATACATTAATGCAATCAAGATGTCCTGCAACCTTACTGCAGTGCGCTCCGTTCCTGGCAGAGCTTTCAGCACGACCCGTTGCCGTCAACCAGACTGCAACGAGACAGAAACTCTTGGCCACGTGTTGGGCTTTTGTCGGAAAGGAGAGTTACTGCGTAACAACAGGCATCATAGAGTCCGTGGAGCTATCGCCTGTCTTCTTCGGAACAAGGGTTGGGAAGTTCATGAAGAGGTCCACTGCATTTCTGAAGGCGACTCTCACAGAAGAGCGGATATAATAGCAATAAACAGGCAACAACAAAAGGCTATTATCATAGATCCAACTATACGCATGGAGAGAGAGATCTAAACCAAGCTCATCAGGTTGATCAGGAAAAGAGGGCCATTTATGAACCTTGTATTCCCTACCTTAGTGCCAAGTATAACATCCCTCTCTTCAATTGGTCAGTGACAGGTTTATTTTTGGTGCTCGGAGTTCTTTACCAAATTTACATATCATTTTTAAAACAATTATCAATATCATCTTTTGAAATTCAAAAAATCATCTCGCAAATTCTCAAAGATTCCCTGCAGATTATACAATTTCATTTATACCACTCAGAAGGCCTTAATTAAGGATATGCTAATTTTAAATAAAATCTTTTTATATCAGTATAATTTAGTCATATTCTAAGATTTTATTTTACAATTGATAATCAATGGTGCTTAATTATTACACTTTATTTTATAACAATATTCATATTTAATTAATTATATTTGTTTGCTATTCATTTCCGGATCCTCGTGGTCATCCTTAATTAAGGCCGGATGAGTTTCTCTCTCTCTCTCTCTCTCTCTCTCTCTCTCTATCGATTGATTTATTTTTAGTGGCAGAGTCATGATGACCATAAGACTTTTCTTTCACTCATTCAGTATAAGAACATATAGCAAATATAAAAATAACAGCTATGCAGGAATAATAATAATAATAATAATAATAATAATAATAATAATAATAATAATAATAATAATAATAATAATATTAATAATAATAATAATAATAACAATAATGATAATAGGAGCTAAATGAAGATACGTTTAGTTGCATGCACTATAATTCTAAGAGACAAAGAATTAGAATTTAGTTTTAAATAAAACATTGTGAATCAAACGTATGATTAAAATAATAAAAAAATTGATATATTAAAAATAAAAATTACATATTACAAAAATTATATTTTAAGAGGGTTCATATTCTAGACACAAAAACCAATCTATTTGACAACTGACTTGAAATTATTCAATATCTGACAGTTCCTTAAGTTGTCAGATAGGAAGTTCCAATGGCGAGCAATTAAAACGGTGAATGATGAAGATTGAAGAGTAGCAGGAAGTGTTATAATGAGGTACACTCAATGTACTGGTGATGTAAGATCGAATATTTATTTTGTGGTTGGAACATAAATACACAAGACGAGACGACAGATAACTTGGGGTTGAGATGCACAGAAATTGAAATAGAAGAGAAAGACAGTGTGAAATTCTGCGGTCGTTGAGTCGAAGCCACGAAAAATGGTGAAATGTGGTCATATCGTCGGACATTGCAAACATATCTCATACACATATTATGAATACGTTGTAATTTGTTCGAGAATTCTGTGCTCGAGTCAGTGAACAACATGTGACAATAGTCAGAATGTGGCATTACGAGTATTTGAACGAATGTTTGTTTCAGTGGCTTTGTCCACCAGAAAACGACTCTGCCATCATCGAGATTCGAACGAAGACCCATAGTCATGTAAGTTACTACTCTGCGAATTGAGCTACCAACGCGACAAGGACACAGCTTTGATCTAAATGTTTGGATTCTAACCTGTTATAGAGAGTTGCAATTAATAAGCAACTTTTGTTATAGTCACAATGAGGACTGATTTGTTTACTTTATGCCTTTCACTTAAAAAGTCTCATTGACGAAAAGTTATAGTGTAAAATTAACACTTTGGATATATCTGAGTGAAAATGTCACGTGTTTCTAAGTAGCTACTATATTTGCTGAGATGTTGACCTGTCACACGAATCATTACAAGTTACTTTATGTCACGTGCAGACGACAGTTCGAGATGTTTGTAAATTGCTGAAGTGATGCTTAACACAAATACTGAAATGCAAGTGAAATGCGCGGATGAACCGATTCGAATTTTGGACCGTTAATGGCAGAGAAATCTGAACACTCAACACAGACTTTCGAACATAAAGGGTATACCCTTAACAAGTCATGAAGGCGTTTGGTGGGGGGGGGGTCATGCTTTCAAGGCCTCGGGACTAGAATGGGGTGATGTGATCGACACACGCTCCGACCGCTTTTATCACCAGGAAAGAATCGGTACCCAATTTGACAGGACGCTTAAGGCTGGTTCACAATAAACCGGGAATGAAAACGACAACGAGAACGAAAACGGAAATAATGTTAAAATAAATATATTTAAATGGGAGCATTCACAATTAACTATTGTGAATGCTCATATTTAAATACAATAGGGACTGAACCCAGGACTTCCGATTCGTAGTCAGTTGCTCTACCATCTGAGTTACCCTACTTTTAAGGATTTTTCCGAGATATTAAAATACAGTGTGTCGTTTAACCTTTGGGACTAAGCTTGGCTTGGATTTACGACGGCTGGACCCGGGACGGGATCGTACAATTACGTAGACTTTGGCTCATTTGTGTGCCCTATATATCGATGATTGTCCAAGACCAAAAGATGGCCTGAGTAGCATTCGTGAACCCGACGCTGACAGGTGTACCATCTTGCCTCAGCCCCTGATGAACAACCTGGTGAGCACCAGGGCCCGGTGCCCCAAGATCTTCATATATTAGAAACCCGTAACTACCCTGAAGACTTCATCTCGATCTATTTTTACTACTGCAGATGATAGAAGAAAATCAGAGGAAGGTGGAGAGTGTATTTGTGGAATTAAAAAGGAAACGGGAGTGTCCGAGATAAACCTTCTGAGACATCTTTGTCCACTGCAAAATCCATCACGACCTGGCCGGGGATCAAACCCGGATCACGTGGCTGGAAGATCAGAGCGCTAGGATTTAAGCCACGGCGCGGCAAACCTTTGACGCTCCCATAATTATCGTATTTAAGCGTGTATAAAAATAGTTTAATATTTACGTTATAAGTTTCACCAAAGTTTAGACTAGTTGACAATTTTACAATACACAGTTTTACAGAAAGTCGTAGCAACAGAAATTTGTGTTTTTATGGGACATCCTGCATTTCATTCCATGAATTTGTCCACACCTGTGGAGTAACGGTCAGCGCGTCTGGCCGCGAAACCAGGTGGCCTGGGTTCGATTCCCGGTTGGGGCAAGTTACCTGGTTGAGGTTTTTTCCAGGGTTTTCCCTCAACCCAATATGAGCAAATGCTGGGTAACTTTCGGTGCACCCCGGACTCATTTCACCGGCATTATCACTTTCATCTCATTCAGACGCTAAAGAACATAAGCTCTTGATAAAGCGTCGTAAAATAACCTACTAAAATTAAAACAAAAAAATTATGTGCATCCATTTTGAACATGTCATAGCAGATGTGTGACAATGGTTGATACTTTACGTTTCAGCTTGTTTAGTGATTCAGAACATCAGTCGCGGCACAAAATGATGCGGCGCCATGTCCTGTGTGAAATTTTCCGCAGCAAAGGCGTAGGTCAGTTGGCGGTTGGCGGTTGTCAGTTGGCGCCGCATCATTTTGTGCCGCGACTGATGTTCTGGATCACTAAACAAGCTGAAACGTAAAGTATCAACCATTGTCACACATCTGCTATGACATGTTCAATATGGATGCACATCAATTTTTTAGTGGGTTATTTTACGACGCTTTATCAACAGCTTACGTTATTTAGCGTCTGAATGAGATGAAAGTGATAATGCCGTGAAATGAGTCCTGGTCCACCGAAATTACCCAGCATTTGCTCATATTGGGTTGAGGGAAAACCGCGGAAAACCTCAAGCAGGTAACTTGCCCCGACCGGTGGCTATTATGAGTTTAGAAGTAAGCAAAGAAATGGTAAAAACCTATAAATCCGGTCCCTAGTATTAATAATAATAATAATAATAATAACAATAATAATAACTTTGAGTAGGTATTAGCCCACTGAAGAGCCCCTAGCAATGCCAGCTCTGTACCTTAAAAGGTTCGAATTTTCAAGAAGGATTTATCGAGAGCTTACAAGAATAACTTCTATCCTAATATTGTTTTTGATTCTTTGTTCTCAAGAATACAGGTACATACTGTGACGTCAACAGAGGGATTTCCAGTTTCATCTAAATTGTTCTCTGTTTGCTAAAGACGTAACCGTTTCCGCTTTCTTGTCTAAATAGACCGTGTACTTTTTTGTCTTCATTACTGCAACGTGAAGTATATTGTAATTCCCGCCGTAGCTGCGTGGTGTAAGCCATCATATCTGCGAATATTTCTATGGAATGACAGCAAGTCCTAGTCATTATGGAGGAAGAAATTTTCTCATGAAATTTCGGGGAGTGTGGTGCCCAACCGTCATCGTAATGAATTTGGGGAGCTACAGTGACAGCCCACGTGTTAGTTTTTTTTTAGAGAAATGGATACAGAACGTCAATTTTTTCTAAAAGAACGTCAATTTTTTTCTAAAATATGTAAAGTGCAAAATTAGCGTGGCTAGGAGCAGACACCGTATCACTGCCGAAAATTCCGATAAAATTCGATATTTCATAAAATTAACCCACGTACCCTTAATACAGACAACGTCGCTATACAGAGTGTTTCATAATTCCTATTACAAACTTCTAGGGGTTGTAGAGGGGACTCCAGTAGACAAAGTTTTGGTTAGGAACTCATGTCCGGAAACGTATCGTTTCGATGCAAAATAAGTTTGAAGATCGATTCGATTTAAAATCTCCCGCTTCACCGTACGCAAACAAAATGAGCTGAGGGCGACTTCTCCAGTCCTTGATATCGTGTGTCTCCTG
>JAJSOF020000015.1:62771443-62773943 GCA_025594305.2 Periplaneta americana
TAGATGGTCTATCAGATGAAGAGATCCAATTAGAGCTGGCGGAACAGTCCGTGTCCAGGGCTTACCGTTTAATACGGAAGCGGGACGGACGGACTGAACCCCTGAGCACAGTCTTTCTGACCTTTGAAACGTCTCTCTTGCCAGAATATATCTTTGTTGGGTATGAGCGTGTCCCTGTGCGTGCGTATGTGCCGAACCCAATGCGGTGCTTTAGGTGCCAACGGTTCGGACATACGCAAAAACGTTGCACAAACAATATCATCTGTGCAAAGTGCGGCGGTGCAGACCATGGGGATTCCCCATGTACTGGCGCCGAGCACTGTGTGAATTGTTCTGGGGACCATGCTTCAAATTCTAAAACTGCCCAAAGTATATGCTGGAAAAGACGATTCAAGAGCTTCGAGTCCGGGAAAATATTAGCTTCTTTGAGGCACGTAAGCGTATTTTAGATAAAGAAAAGAAGGCAACTGAAAAGTCCTATGCGTCTGTACTGCAGAGAGCAACAGAGGAATCGATGCCACCACACAAACGCCACCTCTTACGAACATACCTGGGAAGCGAATTGAGATCGCAACCCAGACATATGTAGACGCCGCTACTCAGACTGCTGAGTCAGACGACACTTGTGGACTTGACATCAGGCCTTACGTCCCTAAGAAAATTATTGCTATGACAGCAGAGAAGGATTGTAGGCCTAGTAGAACACCAGAACGTCGCACTCCTAGTTCGGGTGGCAGGTCGAGATCACGTTCTCGATCACGTCCTCGATCAAGATCGCGATCAGGAGTGCGACGAACTGCAAGTGAGTCGCCGGAGTCGAAGACAAAGCAGTCGCAGGCAAAAGCATCTTCCCATAGAAAGGAAAAGAAGAGAAGATCCCTGTTAAGCCACCAACATGATATAGCTCCTCTTGATGACTGATATTGTACAGTGGAATGTGAACGGTGTACGCAGCAGATATACAGAACTACAGCAATTGATCTATCATGAAAACCCTGCTATTTTATGTCTCCAGGAGACACACCTTCGGCCCGAAAACTCCCTAAGTATCTCGGGATACTACGTTCACCGGTACGATCACCTTGCCGGTATTCGTGCCAACGGAGGTTGTGCTCTCCTATTCCGCCAAAGTATCTTTTCCTCTGTTATCAACATCAACAGCCCACATCAATGCATAGCCGCTCGAGTCACTCTACCTTCCATCCAGTTCTCAATAGTTTCTGTATATATACCCCCAGACACACCTTTCACAGTGCATGACATTGAAGACATTTTCTCGCAGGTACCTGCTCCATATTTGGTAGTGGGGGATTTTAATGCATCCCACCACTCATGGGGCTCAAATTCCGATGATGACAGAGGAAATAAAATAGCAGAGGTATGTACCCGTCTAAATCTTGTTACCCTGAATTCAGGGAAGCAACACATCTCTCCTTAGCTTACGGTACATACTCCATGATAGATATCTCCATTTGTAGCCCAGTTTTGTCCACGCATTTCGAGTGGTCTGTGATTCACGACCTACATGGTAGTGACCACTATCCCATTCGAATGCGTATGTCCGCTTTACGTCCGGCGGAATCTCGATCTGCAAACTGGGTTCTTAAAAAGGCGGACTGGGTCGGATTTTCGGAGTCCATATCATTCGATGAGAACGGACATGAAAATGTGGACTCCGTAGTAGACCATTTCTCAAATGTGGTTATAAAGTCAGCGGAATTATCTATCCCCCGGTCGTCCTGCAGGCCAAAACGCTTCTCTGTCCCCTGGTGGACGGATGCCTGCAGAGATGCAATCCGTGACCGCAAACGTGCTTTACGCCAATTTGAGCGCCATCCGACCCAAGAATATTTTGTCCAGTTTAAACGTCTTCGAGCAAAAGCTCGTCGCATTGTGTGCGATGCTAAGAAGACGTCCTGGACAAATTACGTCAGTTCATTGAAACACAACGTCCCAGCTAACACCATATGGGACAAAGTCCGTCGAATAATGGGAAACGTAGTTCTGTAATTCCGGGCCTTCTAAACAATGGAGTAACGACCACCAGTCCAATAGACATTGCTGAAATATTTGCTACCACATTTTCACAAATAAGCAGCTCAAATAATTACGACCCGGAATTTCTGAAAATCAAAGATACTGCAGAAAAACGAAACCTAAATTTTCAATCTGACAACACTGAAGACTACAATGCACCGTTCACATCCGAGGAGCTGGAGGCGGCACTAGACACATCCCCTGACACCTCCCTGGCCCTGATAATATCCATAACCGCATGCTTCGTCATCTTCCACCAGCTGGAAAATCCTTTCTTCTGTCAATGTACAATAGAATCTGGACTGAGGGTGTATTTCCATCTGCTTGGCGTTCTGCCATTGTAATTCCAGTCCAGAAACCGGGAAAGGACCCTTCTTTACCTGGCAATTACAGGCCAATCTGTCTCACCAGCTGTGTGTGCAAGGTTATGGAAAAGATGATAAGCAAACGCCTGATGTGGGTA
>JAJSOF020000015.1:62798943-62808943 GCA_025594305.2 Periplaneta americana
ACTACGGGTAGTTGTTCCAAAACTCCGGATTCCGGTTTGCAATCTCCGGCCCCAAAACTCCGGGTTCAGTTTCCCAAACTCCGGGTTCTAGTTAAAAAACTCCGGGTACCACACACCGGCTTCCGGTTCCCGAACTCCGTGTCCCAAACTGATGGTTCCGTTTCCCAAACTCCGGGATCCGATTCCCAAAGTCCGGGTTCCAAACTCCGGGCTCCGGCTCCAAAACTAGGGTTCCCAATCTACGGGTTCCGCGTCCCAAACCTCCGGGTTGCTGTCCCAAATTCCTGGTTCCGGGTAGCAAACTCCGGATTCCGGGTCCCAAATTCCGGGCTCCTTTTCCAAAACTACGGGTCCCAATCTGTGTATCCCAAAGTCCGGGTCCCGTGTCCCAAACTCCGTGTTACGGGTCTCAAAACCCGGGGTTCCGGTCCCAAACCCCAGGTTCCGAATTCCAAACTCTGTACCCTAACAACGGGCCACAAACTCCGGGTTCCGGATTAAAAAATCCGTGTTCCGGTTTCCAAACGCATGTACTCCATCCATAATTGTTTCGCATATGTAATCCACGTATTTGGATCACATATCTAATCCATCCATAATTATATAATCCATCCATAATTGGATTACGTATGCAATACACACAGATTTGGATTACGTATGTAGTCCATCCATAATTGGATTACGTATTTAATCCATCAATAATTGGATTACACATGTAATCCACACAGATTAGGATTACGTATGTAATCCATCTATACATGGATTGCACATGTAATCCATCCATAATTGGATTACATATGTAATCCACTCAGATTTGAATTACGTATGTAATCCATCCATAATTCTATCACATATGTAATCCACGTATTTGGATCACATATGTAATCCATCCATTATTGGATTACGTACGTAATCCAAACAGATTTGGATTACGTATGTAATCCAATCAGATTTGGATTACGTATGTAATCCTAACCTCCGGCTACGGATCGAAACTCCGGGATCCAGTTCCCAAATTCCGGGCAGTAGTCGAAAAACTCCGGGTTCCTGTTCCCAAACTTCGGGTTCCGTTCCCAAATTTCGGGTCACATACTCCGCTTTCCAGTTCCCAAACTCCGGGTACCTGTTCCCATATTCCGGTTACCGGTTCCCAAACTCCGGGTACCGGTTCCGAAACTCCGGGTTCCGGTTCCTAAACTCCGGGTAGGATTCTCAAACTCCGGGTTCCTCTTCCCAAACTCCGGGCAGGATTGCAACCTTCGGTTTCCGGTTCCCAAACACTGGGCATGATTACAAACCTCCGGGTTTCGGGGTCCCAATCTCCGGATTCCTGGTCCCAAACTCCGGTTTACGGTTTCCAAACTACGGGATCCGTTCCCAAATTTCGGGTCACAAACTCCGCTTTCCGGTTACCAGACTCCGTGTTCCGGTTCCCAAGCTCTGGGTTTTGGGTTCCAAAACTCCGGGTTCCGGTTCCTAAATCCGGGTAGGGTTCTCAGACTCCTGGCTCCTTTTCCCAAACTCCGTGCAGGATTCCTAACTACGAGTTCCGGTTCCCAAACTCCGGGTAGGGTCCCAAAACTCCGGGTTCCGGGTCCCAAACTCGGGGTTCCGGGTCCAAATCTCTGGGTCCTATTCCCAAAATCAGGGTTCCAAACACCCTGTTTCCGGTCCCAAACGTCGGGTTCGTAACCCAAAATGCGGGTACCTGTCTAATTCAGGCTTGCGGGTCGAAAAAAATTAAAAAGAACTAATTGAAAACAATAAAAAAGAATTCCAAAAAGACAACATCCAAAAAATAATTTAAAATACTTCTAAAAAAATATTATCAAAAAAGTTTTAAAAATTTTTAAATAAAAAAAAAATTCGAAAAGAAACACAAATATAATTTTTCAAAAGAACATTAAATAAAAATTTTAAAAATTTTCATAAAATAAAAAAAGGTTTTTGCATATTTTAAAAATATATACATTTTCAACAATTTTTTACAAATAAGATTTAAAAAAATTTGTTTAATTTTAAATTCATGAATATTTGAAAAAAGTTAAAAAAGTTCAGAAAAATTTTTCAAATTTAAATTCTTTTTAATGTTTGCTTCAAAATTTCTTTGAAATTTTAGTTTGAAAATTTTTTGTTTCTTTTTAATTTTTTGAAAATTTTAATATTTAAGAATTTTTTAAATTTGGCAATTTTTTTAATTATTTTTTCAAAAAATTCAAAAAAATTTTAGAAAAAATTTACATTAAACAATTATTGTCAAGAATTTTCCAAAAAATTAAGAACTATAATCCAACTTCTATCTATCTATCTATCTATCTATCTATCTATCTATCTATCTATCTATCTATCTATCTATCTATCTATCTATCTATCTATCTATCTATCTATCTATCTATCTGTCTGTCTGTATGTCTATCTACCTATCTATCCATCTATCTATCTATCTATCTATCTATCTATCTATCTATCTATCTATCTATCTATCTATCTATCTATCTATCTATCTATCCATCCATCCATCCATCCATACATCCATCCATCCATCCATCCATCCATCCATCCATCCATCCATCCATCCATCCATCCATCCATCCATCCATCCATCCATCCATCTATCTATCTATCTATCTATCTATCTATCTATCTATCTATCTATCTATCTATCTATCTATCTATCTATCTATCTATCTATCTATCCATCCATCGATCCGCCTATCTATCTATCTATCTATCTATCTATCTATCTATCTATCTATCTATCTATCTATCTATCTATCTATCTATCTATCTATCTATCTATCTATCTATCTATCTATCTATCTATCTATCTATCTATCTATCTATCTATCTATCTATCTATCTATCTATCTATCTATCTATCCATCCATCCATCCGCCTATCTATCTATCTATCTATCTATCTATCTATCTATCTATCTATCTATCTATCTATCTATCTATCTATCTATCTATCTATCTATCTATCTATCTATCTATCTATCTATCTATCTATCTATCTATCCATCTATCCATCCATCCATCCATCCATCCATCCATCCATCCATCCATCCATCCATCCAACTATCTATCTATCTATCTATCTATCTATCTATCTATCTATCTATCTATCTATCTATCTATCTATCTATCTATCTATCTATCTATCTATCTATCTATCTATCTATCTATCTATCTATCTATCTATCTATCTATCCATCCTTCCACCTATCTATCTATCTATCTATCTATCTATCTATCTATCTATCTATCTATCTATCTATCTATCTATCTATCTATCTATCTATCTATCTATCTATCTATCTATCTATCTATCTATCTATCTATCTATCTATCTATCTATCTATCTATCTATCCATCCATCCATCCCTCTATCTATCTATCTATCTATCTATCTATCTATCTATCTATGTATCTATCTATCTATCTATCTATCTATCTATCTATCTATCTATCTATCTATCTATCTATCTATCTATCTATCTATCTATCTATCTATCTATCTATCTATCTATCTACCTATCCATCACCTATTTCACCCCATTTGATCTTTTTCACCCCTATTTGAGCTTTAATTGAACTATTTGACCTACTTACCTCTATTTGACCTATTTGATTCCGATTTCAACTATTTGATCCCTATTTGACCTCTATTTGACCTATTTGACCTCTATTTAAACTATTTCACCTCTATGTGATATATTTGACCTCTGTTCGACCTATTTCACCTCTATTTAAATCATTTCACCTCTATTTGACATCTATATGATATATTTGACCTTTTTCGACTTATTTTCCCTGAATTTGACCTCTGAGGTCTATTTGACCCATTTTTGACCTCTATTTCACCATTTGAACTCTGTTTTACCCATTTGAACTCTATTTTACCCATTTGAACTCTGACCCATTTGATTTCTATTTGTCCTATTTCACCTCTATATCACCCATTTGATCTATTTCACCTCTATTTGAAGTATTTGACCTGTATTTGAAATATTTGACTTCTAACTGACTATTTGACGCCTATTTGAACTTTTTCACCTCTATTTCACCTAAATCAACTCTATTTGACCTATTTTAAACTCTATATGACCTATTTCACCTCTATTTGACCTATATCATTTCTGTTTGTCCTCTATTTGACATATTTGATATATTTTACCTCTATTGACATCTAGTTGACCTCTATTTGACCTATTTGACTTCTATTTGAACTATTTGACATCTCCCAATTCCGGGTCACAACCTCAGGACTCCGGATCCAAAACTACGGGTCCCAATCTACGTATCCCAAACTCCGTGTTCATGGCCCAAACCTCCGAGTTCCGCGTCCCAAACTCCGGGTGCCTAACCAAACTCCGGTTTCCGGTTCCCAAACTCGGTGTTCCGGGTGCCAAAGCCTGGGTTCAGGGACCCAAACTACGGGTGGGGTTCCAAATCTCCTGGTTCCGGGTCCCTAACTCCGGGTTCCGGTTTCCAAGCTCGTATGTATTCCATCCATAATTGGATCACATATGTAATCCACATATTTTGTTTACGTATGTAATCCATCCATAACTGGATTACACATGTAATCCATCCATAATTCGATTACTAATATAATCCATAATTGGATTACACATGTAATCGATTCATAATTGGATTACATATGTAATCCACACAAATTAGGATTACGTATGTAATCCATCAATACATGGATTGCACGTGTAATCCATCCATACACATGTTTTAAACACTGATTTGGATTACATAAGTTATCCATCCATAATTGGATCACATATGTAAACCATCTATAATTGGATTACACATGTAATCCATCCAAATCCACACAGATTTGAATTACGTATGTAATCCTAAACTCCGGGTAGGCATCCAAACTCCAAGTTCCGGTTCCCAAACTCAGGGCATGGTTCCAAAATCTGCGAGTTCCGGTTCCAAATCTCCGGGTTCCGTTTCCAAAAGACGGGTCCCTACCTCCGGGTTACCGTTCCAAACTCCGGGTAGTGTTCTAAAACTACGGATTCCAGTTCCCAAACGCCGGGCAAGAATCCAAAACTCCGGGTTCCGGGGTCCCAAGCTCCGGGTCCGGTGCTAAACTCCGGGCTCATGTTTCCAAACTCCGGGTTGCGGGTCCCATACTGCGTTATGGTTCCGAACTCCGGGTTCCTGTTCCCAACTCCGGGCAGGGTTCCAAAACTCCGGGACTGGTTCCAAAACTGCGGGTTCCGGGTCCCAAACTCCGAGTTCCGGATCCCAAACTTCAATATCCGGTTCCCAAACTCCGGGTACCGGGTCTCGTACTTCGGGTAGAGTTGCAAACTCCGGGTTTCTGGTCCGAAACTCCAGGCAGGATCCCAAAACTGCGGATTCCGGGTCCCAAACTCCGGAACCGAACAACGGTCCCCAAACTCCGGGTTCCGGTTCCCAAACTCGTGGTAGACATTCCAAAACTCCGGGTTCTGGATTCCAAACTCCGGGTTCTGGATTCCAAACTCCGGGTTTCGGTTCCCAAACTCCAAGCAGGGTTCCAAAACTCCGGCTTCCGGTTCCCAAAATCGGGGATCTGGGTCCCAAAATCCGAGTTCCGGGTCAATACGTCCGGGTTCCGGGTCCCAAACTCTGGGTTCCGGGACCCAATCTCCGTGTCCAAAACTCAGGGTTATGGAACCCAAACTCCGAGTTCCGGGTACTAAACTCCGGGTTACGTTTTTAAAAACTCCGGGCAGAGTTTGAAAACCCCGGGTTCCGCGTCGCAAACTTCGGGGTCTGGGTCCCAAACTCCGGGTTCCGGGTCCCAAACACCGTGTCCCGGGTCCAAACTCCTGGTTAAGTTTCCCAAACTCCTGGTTACGTTTCCCAAAATCCGGGTTACGGGACCAAACTCCGGGTTCCGGTTCACAAACTCCGGTTTCCGGGTCCCACACTGCGGGTAGAGTTTAAAAAATCCGGGTTCCTGTTCCCAAACTCCGAATTCCACTTCCCAAACTTCGGCTTCCGTGTCCAGAACTCCCAAAATCAGGTTTCCTAACAACGGGTTTCGGAGTCCCAAACGTCGGTTTCGTAACCCAAAATGCGGGTTCCTGTCATAACATCAGGGTTGCGGGTCCTAAACTAAAAAATTCAAATAAACAAATTGAAAAAATCAAAAAGGTTTCCAAAATCTTGATTCTCAAAAAGTAATTTTAAACAACAAAAGTTTTCAAAAACAAAAAACGAAAAAAATTTTTCAGAAAATTTTTGAAAATTAAAATTCTTTTTTGAAAACTTTTTTCAAAGTATTTTTAAATTTGTTTTCGAAATTTTTTATTTTAATTAGATAAAATTTTTTTTAAATGATATTAAACTTTGAAAATCATTTTTCCCAATTTATTTTTGAAATAGAACATTTTGAAAATTTCATTATTTTTTTTTAATTTTTAGAACATTTTTGACAATTTCTTTTATTTTTTTGTAAAATTTTTAAAATTTTTTTGAAAAAATAAAAAAATTGCCAAATTTAAAAAATCTTAAATAGTAAAATTTAAAAAAAAATTTAAAAAAACTCAAAAATTTTTCAAAATAAAATTTCAAAGAAATTTTGAAACAAATATTAAAAAGAATTTCAATTTTGAAAATTTTTTCTGAAACTTTTTTTTTCAAATTTATTCATGAATTTAAAAAAATTAAATTTGTAAAAAATTTTTTTGTAAAATCTATTTGAAAAATATATATTTTTAATTTTTCCAAAAATCGATTTTCTTTTAATTTTTAAAAATTTTATGTAATGTTTTTGTGACAAATTATTTTTGTTTCTTTTCGAAATTTTTTTATTTAAAATTTTTGAAAAATTTTTTGACAATTTCTTAATCTCTTTTTTGCAAAAAACTTGTTTGAATTTTTTTTAACTTTTTTGATAATATTTTTTTAAAAGTGTTGTTTTAAATTATTTTTTGGATGTTGCCTTTTTTTTAAATTATTTCTTTATTGTTTTCAATTAGTTTCTTTGATTTTCTTTGGAACCGCAAGCCTGAATTTGACAGGAACCCGCATTTTGGGTTACGAACCCGACGGTTGGGACCGTAAACAAGGTGTTTGGAACCCTGATTTCGGGAATAGGACCCGGAGATTTGGACCCGGAATCCGGAGTTTGGGACCCGGAACCCGGAGTTTGGAAAGCTGCCAGGAGTTTGGGAACCGGAACCCAGAGTTTGGAACATTACCCTGAGATTGGGACACGGAACCCGGAGATTTGGACCCCGGAATCCGAAGTTTGGGAAACGAAACCCGGAGTTTGGGAACCAGAACCCGGAGTTTGGAACCCTGCCCGGAGAATGGGACCCGGAACCCGGAGTTTTGGAACCGGAACCTTGAGCTTGGGAACTGCAACCCGGAGTTTGGGAACGTGTACCCGGAATTTGGAACCCGAAGTTTGGGAACGGTTACCCGGAATTTGGAATCCAGAACCCGGAGTTTGGAATCCGGAACCCCCATTTGGGGACCGGAACCCGGAGTAATGGGACGCGGTCCAAGGAGTTTCGGCAACCTCACCCGGAGTTTGGGGACCGGAACCCGGAGTTGGGGCCCGTTGTTTGGATCCGGGGTTTGGGACCCGGGACTAAGAGTATTGGAATCCTGCCCGGAGTTTGGGAACACAAATCCGGAATTTGGAATACTACCGGAGTATTGGACCCGGAACCCAGTGTTTGGAAACCGGTAACCGGAGTTTGGGCCCAGGATTGCGGAGATTGGGACCCCGAAACCCGGAGTTTTGAAATCCTGCCCCGAGTTTGGGAACCGGAAACCGGAGTTTGGCATCCTGCCCGGAGTTTGGAAACAGGAACCCGGAGTTTTGGAACCCAAAACCCGGAGTTTGGGAACCGGTACCCGGAGTTTAGGAACTGGAAACTGGAGTTTGTGACCCGAAATTTTGGAACGGAACCCGAAGTTTGGGAACCGGAATCCGGAGTTCAGATCCCTACCCGGAGGTTAGGATTACATACGTAATCCAAATCTGTGTGGAATACATACGTAATCCAATAATGGATGAATTACATATGTGATCCAAATACGTGGATTACGAATGTGTTCCAATTATCGATGGATTACGTATGTAATTCATATCTGTATGGAATACATGTGTAATCCAATTAGGGATGGATTACATATGTAATCCAATTATAGATGAATTACATATGGATCCAATTATGGTTGAAATACTTATGTAATCCAAATCTGTGTGGAAAACATTTGTAATCCAATTATGCATGGATTACATATGACATCCCAATCTGTGTGGATTACATACGTAATCCAATAATTGATGGATTACATATATGATCCAAATATGTGGATTATATATGTGATGCAATTATGGATGGATTACATACGTAATCCAAATCTGAGTAGATTACATATGTGTTCCAATTATGGATGGATTACATGTGCAATCCAAGTATAGATGGATTACATACGTTAATCCTAATCTGTGTGGATTACATACGTTAATCCTAATCTGTGTGGATTACATATGTAATCCAATTATGGATAGATTGCATGTGTAATCCAATTATGGATGGATTAAATACGTAATCCAATTATGGATGGACTACATACGTAATCCAAATCTGTGTGGATTGCATACGTAATACAATTATGGATGGATTAGATAATTATGGATGGATTAGATATGTGATCCAAATACGTAGATTACATATGTGAAACAATTATGGATGGAATACATACGTTTGGAAACCGGAACCGCGAGTTTGGTAACCGGAACCCGGATTTTTTAATCCGGAACCCAGAGTTTGTGGCCCGTTGTTAGGATCCAGAGTTTGGAATCCGGAACCTGGGGTTTGGGACTGGAACCCCGGGTTTAGAGACCCGTAACCCGGAGTTTGGGATCGGGGACCCGGACTTTGGGATACACAGATTGGGACCCGTAGTTTTGGAAGAGGAGCCCGGACTTTGGGATCCGGAATCCGGAGTTTGGAAACCAGAACCAGGACTTTGGGACAGGAACCCGGAGTTTTGGGACGCAGAACCCGTAGTTTGGGAACCCCCAGCTTTGCAGCCGGAGCCCAGAGTTTGGAACCCTGACTTCGGGAGCCGAAACCCGGAGTTTCGGAATCGGATCCCGGAGTTTGGTATACGGAAACATCAGTTAACGACACGGAGTATGGGAACCGGAAGCCGGTGTGTGGTACCCGGATTTTTTTAAACCAGAACTCGGAGTTTGGGAAGCGGAACCCGGAGTTTTGGAGCCTGAGTTTGCTAACCGGAATCCGGAGTTTTGGAACAACTGCCCGGAGTTAGGGACCCGGAACCGGAGTTTTGTAACCCCTACCCGTAGTTTGGGTCTCGGCAACCAGGGTTTGGGAACCGGATCCCGGAGTTTGGGAAGCGGAACACGGAGTTTGGTCCAGGAACCCGGAGTTTGGGACTACGGACCCGACGTTTGGGACCAGGTTCCGGATTTTGGGACCCGAGAACCGTTGTTTCGGACCCGGAACCCGGAGTTTTGGGCCCAGAACCCAGTTTTGGGATACTGAGATTGGGACCAGGAGTTTTGGATCCCGAAACCGGACTTTGTGACCAGGAACCGGGAGTATGTGATCCGGAACCCGCGGTTTGGGACCCGGAGTATGAGAAACGGAACGCGGAGTTTAGGAACCGGAACCCGTATTAAGAAAACGGAAATTTTTGAAACCGGAACCAGAGATTGTGAACAGGAGCCACCAATTTCTTGGAGACGGAACCAGCAGTTTGGGAAGTGTAACGCGAAGTTTGGGACCCAAAGTTAGGCAAGCTGAAACCGGAGTTTTATTCGGAAACCATAGTTTGGGATGTTGGAACCCGGATTTTGGGAACCGTAACCCGGAGTTTGAGAACCGGAACCGGGAGTTTGGGTGTTCACCCGTAACCTGAGTCCTGAATCCGGAACTCGCTGTCCTGTACCCGGAAGACGGTGTTGTCCCAGAACCCTAACCGGAAACGGTTCTTTT
>JAJSOF020000015.1:62813346-62815846 GCA_025594305.2 Periplaneta americana
TCTATCTATCTATCTATCTATCTATCTATCTATCTATCTATCTATCTATCTATCTATCTATCTATCTATCTATCTATCTATCTATCTATCTATCTATCTATCTATCCATTCTTCCACCTATCTATCTATCTATCTATCTATCTATCTATCTATCTATCTATCTATCTATCTATCTATCTATCTATCTATCTATCTATCTATCTATCTATCTATCTATCTATCTATCTATCTATCTATCTATCTATCTATCTATCTATCTATCTATCTATCTATCTATCTATCTATCTATCTATCTATCTATCTATCTATCTATCTATCTATCTATCTATCTATCTATCTAAATATCTATCTATCTATCTATCTATCTATCTTTCTATCTGCCTGTCTGTCTGTCTGTCTGTCTATCTATCTATCTATCTATCTATCTATCTATCTATCTATCTATCTATCTATCTATCTATCTATCTATCTATCTATCTATCTATCTATCTATCTATCTAAATATATATCTATCTATCTATCTACCTGTCTGTCTGTCTGTCTGTCTATCTATCTATCTATCTATCTATCTATCTATCTATCTATCTATCTATCTATCTATCTATCTATCTATCTATCTATCTATCTATCTATCTATCTATCTATCTATCTATCTATCTATCTATTTATCCATCCATCCATTCTTCCACCTATCTATCTATCTATCTATCTATCTATCTATCTATCTATCTATCTATCTATCTATCTATCTATCTATCTATCTATCTATCTATCTATCTATCTATCTATCTATCTATCTATCTATCTATCTATCTATCTATCTATCTATCTATCTATCTATCTATCTATCTGTCTATCTATGTATCTATCTATCTATCTATCTATCTATCTATCTATCTATCTATCTATCTATCTATCTATCTATCTATCTATCTATCTATCTGTCTGTCTGTCTGTCTGTCTGTCTGTCTGTCTGTCTATCTACCTACCGAACCACCCAACTAACCACCCACCCTCCCCCACACTTACCCATCTATCATCTCTGTCTGTATATCTGTCTGTATCTATCTGTCTGTATATCTGTATAGATGGAGGGATAGATAGATAGATAGATAGATAGATAGATAGATAGATAGATAGATAGATAGATAGATAGATAGATAGATAGATAGATAGATAGATAGATAGATAGATAGATAGATAGATAGATAGATAGATAGATAGATAGATAGATAGATAGATAGATAGATAGATAGATAGATAGATAGATAGATAGATAGATAGATAGATAGATAGATAGATAGATAGATAGATAGATAGATAGATAGATAGATAGATAGATAGATAGATAGATAGATAGATAGATAGATAGACTTCGTCCCGTCTAATTTCGTCAAGTTGGCATTATCGACTTCGTCTCTTCGTAGTTGAAAGTCATCTAGGTCTCGTCGTCTTCCACTTCATCTCGTCATTGTCGTCTACTTCGTCTCGTTCTCGCCGTCGTCATGTACTTTGTTTTCGTCGTCGACTTCGACCAGATTCCCTGGCCAGGACGCCGGGGTCTATCTATAGGCCTCCGCTTTCAGGATTACGGGTTCCGGGAAAACCACCTTGCGTACCTGGTCGAAGACTGGCGGACCTGGAAAAAGAACAACCGTTTCCGGTTAGGATTCTGGGACAACACGGTCTTCCGGGAACAGGACAGCGAGTTCCGGGTTCAGGACACAGGTTACGGGTGGACACCCAAACTCCCGGTTCCGGTTCTCAAACTCCGGGTTACGGTTCCCAAAATCCGGGTTCCAACATCACAAACTAGGGTTTCCGGGTAAAACTCCGGTTTCCGCTTCCCTAACTTTGGGTCCCAAACTCCGCGTTACACTTCCCAAACTGCTGATTCCGTCTCCAAAAAATTGGTGGCTCCTGTTCACAATCTCTGGGTTCCGGTTCGAAAAATTCCGTTTCTTTAAATACGGGTTCCGGTTCCCAAACTCCGGGTTCCGGTTATTAAACTGCGGGTCCCAAACCGCGGGTTCCGGATCACATACTCCCGGTTCCGGGTCACAAACTCCGGGCTCCGGATCCATAACTCCGGGCCCCAATCTCCGTATCCCAAACTTCGGGTTCAGGGCCCAAAACTCCGGGTTCCTGGTCCCAAACAACGGGTCCGGGTCCCAAACAACGGGTCCGGGTCCCAAACAACGGGTTCCGGGTCCCAAAATTTGGAACCTGCTCCCAAACTGCGGGTCCCTCGTTCCAAATTCCCGGTTCCTGGACCAAACTCCGTGTTCTGCTCCCCAAACTCCGGGTCCTGGTATAAACCTCCGGGTAGCACACACCGGCTTCCGTTTCCCAAACTCCATGTCCCAACCTGATGTTTCCTTATCCCAAACTCCGGGATCCGATTCCCAAACTCCGGGTTTCGGTTCCCGAAGTCCGGGCCTGGCTCCAAGACTAGGGGTCCCAAACTACGGGTTCCGCGTCCCAAAACTGCGGGTCGTGT
>JAJSOF020000015.1:62820846-62823346 GCA_025594305.2 Periplaneta americana
TAAAACTACGGTTTCCGCTTCCCTAACATTGGGTCCCAAACTCCGCGTTACACTTCCCAAACTGCTGATTCCGTCTCCAAAAAATTGGTGGCTCCTGTTCACAATCTTTGGGTTCCGGTTCCAAAGATTCCGTTTTTAAATACGTTTTCCGGTTCCCAAACTCCGGGTTTCGGTTCTCAAACTGCGGGTGCCAAACCGCGGGTTCCGGTCGACATACCCCCGTTTCCGGGTAACAAACTCCGGGCTCCGGATCCATAACTCCGTGTCCCAATATCCGTATCCGAAACTTCCGGTTTCAGTGCCCAAAACACCGGGTTCCGGATCCCAAACAACGGGTCCCGGGTCCTGGGTCCCAAAATCCGGAACCTGGTCCCAAACTTAGGGTCCCTTGTCCCAAACTCCTGGTTCCTGGACCAACTCCGTGTTCCGCTTCCCAAACCGAGTCCTTTTTAAAACTCCGGTCACCACACACCGGCTTCCGGTTCCCAAACTCCTTGTCCCTAACTGATGGTTCCGTATCCCAAAACTCCGGGTTCCTGTCCCAAAGTCCTGGTTCCGAGTACCAAACTCCGGATTCCGGGTTCCAAACTCCGGGCTCCTTCCCAATAACTACGGGTCCCAATCTGTGTATCTCAAAGTCCGGGTCCGGGTCACAAACTCCGGGTTACGGGTCTCAAAACCCGGGGTTCCGGTCGCAAACCCCAGGTTCCGAGTTCCAAACTCTCGCCCCTAACAACGGGCCACAAACTACGGGTTCCGGTTACCAAACTCCGGGTTCGGTTTCCAAACGTATGTATTCCATCCATAATTGTTTCACATATGTAATCCACGTATTTGGATCACATCTAATCCATCCATAATTGGATTACACATGTAATCCACACAGATTAGGAATACGTATGTAATCCATGTATACCCGGATTGCACATGGAATCCATCCATAATTGGATTACATATGTAATCCATTCAGATTTGGATTACGTATGTAATCCATCCATAATTGGATCACATATGTAATCCACGTATTTGGATCACATATGTAATCCATCCGTATTTGGATTACATATGTAATCAATCCATATTTGGATTACATATGCAATCCACACAGATTTGCATGTCATATGTAATCCATCCATAATTGGATTACACATGTTTTTCACACAGATTTGGATTACATACGTAATTCATCCATAATTGGATCCATATGTAATCCATCTAAAATTGGATTACATATGTAATCCATCCATAATTGGATCACATATGTAATCCACGTATTTGGATCACATATGTATTCCATCCATATTTGGATTACATATGTAATCCACACAGATTTGGATGTCATATGTAATCCATCCATAATTGGATTACACTTGTTTTCCGCACAGATTTGGATTACGTACGTAATTCATCCATAATTGATCCATATGTAATCCATCTATAATTGGATTACATATGTAATCCATCCATAATGGGATTACACATGTATTCCATACAGATTTGAATTACATACGTAATCCATCGATATTGGATCACATACGTAATCCACGTATTTGGATCACATATGCAATTCATCCATTACTGGATTACGTATGTATTCCACAAATTTGGATTAGGTATGTAATCCTAACCTCCTGGTAGGGATCTAAACTCCGGGTTCCGGTTCCCAAATTTCCGGCAGGAGTCCAAAACTCTGGATTCCGGTTCCCAAACTTCGGGTTCCGTTCCCAAATTTCAGGTCACAAACTCCGGTTTCCGTTTACCAAACTCCGGGTTTTGGGTTCCAAAACTCCGGGTTCCGGGTCCCAAACTCCGGGTAGTTATAAAACTCCGCATTCCTGTTCCCAAACTCCGGGCAGTATGCCAAACTCCGGTTTCCGGTTCCCAAACTCGGGGCAGAATTTCAAAACTCCGGGTTTCGGAGTCCCAATCTCCGCATTCCTGGTCCCAAACTCCGGTTTCCGGCCCCAAACTCCGGTTTCCAAACTCTGGGTTCCGTGTCCAGTACTCCGGTAGGATTCCAAATTCCTGATATCTGTTTCCAAACTCCGGGCAGGGTTCCAAAACTCCTAGTCCCGTGTCCCAAATTCGGGACCCAAACAACGGGCCCCAAACCCCGGGTTCCGGTCCCCAAACTCCGGGTAGCGTTGCCGAAACTCTGGCGACCGCGTCCCATTACTCAGGGTTCCGATCCCCAAATGCGGGTTCCGGATTCCGGATTCCAAACGCCTGGTACCCGTTCCCAAACACCGGGTTCCAGATTCCAAATACCTGTTACCCGTTCCCAAACTACCGGCTCCGGTTCCCAAACTCCGAGTTCCGGGTTCCACTCTCCGGGTAAGGTTCCAAACTCCGGGTTCCGGTTCCCAAACTCCGGATTCCGGGGTCCAAAACTCCGGGTTCCGGGTCCCATTCTCAGGGTAATGTTCCAAACTCTGGGTTCCGGTTCCCAAAACTCCGGGTTCCGGGTCCAAATCTCTGGGTCCTATTCCCAAAATCTGGG
>JAJSOF020000015.1:62828346-62833346 GCA_025594305.2 Periplaneta americana
TATGTAACCCATCTATGCTTGGATTGCACATGTAATCCATCCATAATTGGAATACATATGTAACCCACATATTTGGATTACGTATGTAATCCATCCATAATTGCATCACATATGTAATCCACGTATTTGGATCACCTATATATAATCCATCAATTATTTGATTATGTATATAATCCACACAGATTTGGATGTCATATGTAATCCATCCATAATTGTATTACACATGTTTTCCACACAGATTTGGATTACATACGTAATTCATCCATAATTGGATCCATATGTAATCGATCTATAATTGGTTTACATATGTAATCCATCCATAATTGGATTACATGTATTCCATATAGATTTGAATTTCATACGTAATACATCGATAATTGGATCACATACTTAATCCTCGTATTTGGATCACATATGTAATTCATCCATTATTGGATTACGTATGTATTCCACACAGATTTGGATTACGTATGTAATCCTAACCTCCGGGTGGGGATCTAAACTCCGGGTTCCGGTTCCCAAATTCCGGGCAGGAGTCCAAAACTCTGGGTTCCGGTTCCCAAACTTCGGGTTCCGTTCCCAAATTTCGGGTCATAAACTCCAGTTTCCAGTTCCCAAACTCCGGGTACCGGCTCCCAAACTCCGGGTTTTGGGTTCCAAAACTCAGGGTAGTTATCAAACTCCGGTATCCTGTTCCCAAACTCCGGTTTCCGGTTCCAAAACTCGGGGCAGGATATCAAAACTCCGGGTTTCGGAGTCCCATTCTACGCAATCCTTGTCCCAAACTCCGGTTACCGGTTTCCAAACTCTGGGTTCCGGGTCCAATACCCCGGAAGAATTCCAAATTCCGTATTTCTGTTCCCAAACTCCAGGCAGGGTTCCAAAACTCCTAGTCCGGGTCCCAAACAACGGGCCCCAACTCCGGGTTCCGTTCCCCAAACTGCGGGTAGGGTTGCCGGAACTCCGGGGACCGCGTCCCATTACTCCGGGTTCCGGTCCCCAAATGGGGTTTCTGGATTCCAAACTCCGGGTTCTGGATTCCAAATTCCGGGTAACCGTTCCCAAACCGGGTTCCAAATTCCGGGTACCCATACCCAAACTCCGGGTTGCAGTACCCAAACACAAGGTTCCGGTTCCAAAACTCCGGGTTCCGTTTCCCATTCTCCGGGTAGGGGTTCCAAACTCCGGGTTCTGGTTCCCATACTCTGGATTCCGGGGTCCAAAATTCCGGGTTCCGGATCCCATTCTCAGGGTAATGTTCCAAACTCTGGGTTCCGGTTCGCAAACCCTGGCATGTTTCCAAACTCCGGGTTCCGGGTCACAAACCCGGATACCCGGTCCAAATCTCCGGGTCCTTTTCCCGAAATCAGGGTTCAAAACACCTTGTTTCCGGTCCCAACCGTCGGGTTCGTAACCCAAAATGCGGGTTCCTGTCAAATTCAGGCTTGCTGTTCCAAAGAAATTAAAAAAACTAATAGAAAACAATAAAAAAATAATTTCAAAAAGGCAACATCCAAAAATAATTTAAAACAACACTTTTAAAAAATATTATCAAAAATGTTTTAAAAAAATTCAAACAAAATTTAAAAAAATATATTAAAAATTGTCAATAAAATTTTTCAAAAAATTTAAATAAAAACTTTCGAAAAGAAATAAAAAGTAGTTTTTCACAAAAAACATGACATAAAATTTAAAAAAAAATTTAAAAAAAATTAAAAAGGATTTTGGAAATATTAAAAATATAAATTTTTCAAATAGATCTTTAAAAAAAATTAAAAAAAAATTAAATTTTTTTTTCATGAATAAATTTGAAAAAAGTTAAAAAAATTTTCAGAAAAATTTTCAAAATTGGAATTCCTTTTCATATTTGTTTCAAAATTTCTTTGAAATTTTATTTTGAAAAATTTTTTGGAGTTTTTTTATTTTTTTTCAATTTACTATTGAAGATTTTTTTAATTTGGCAATTTTTTTATTATTTTTCAAAAGAATTTTCAAAAATTTTACAAAAAAATAAAAGAAATTGTCAAAAATTTTCTAAAAAATTAAAAAAATAATGAAATTTTTAAAATGTTTTATTTGAAAAATAAATTGGGAAAAATGATTTTAAAAGTATAATATCATTTAAAAAATTTTTTGTTAATTAAAATAAAAGATTTCGAAAACAAATTTAAAAATACTTTGAAAAAGTTTTCAAAAAGAATTTTAGTTTTGAAAATTTTTTCTGAAAAATTTTTTTCGTTTTTGTTTTTGAAAACTTTTGTTGTTTTAAATTATTTTTTGAGAATCACCTTTTGGAAACCTTTTTTTTTCAAGTCGTTTATTTGAATTTTTAGTTTAGGACCCGCAACCCTGAGGTTATGACAGGAACCCTTCATTTTGGGTTACGAACCCGACGTTTGGGCCCTGAAACCCGTTGTTTGGAAACCTGATTTTGGGAGTTTTGGACACGGAACCCGAAGTTTGGGAAGTGGAATTCGGAGTTTGGGAACAAGAACCCGGATTTTAAACTCTACCCGGAGTGTGGGACCCGGAAACAGGAGCTTGTGAACTGGAACCCGGAGTTTGGTCCCAACCCGGATTTTGGGAAACGGAACCAGAAGTTTGGGAAACTTAACCAGGAGGTTTGGACCCTGGGACCCGGAGTTTGGGGCCCGGAACCCGGAGTTTGGGACCAGGAACCCGGAGTTTGGGGTCCCAGACCCTGACGTTTGGGACGCGGAACCCGGGGTTTTGAAACTCTGCCCGGAGTTTTAAAAACGAAACCCGGAGTTTGGGGAACTTTCGGAGTTTGGGTTCCATAACCCTGAGTTTTGGACCCGGAGTTTGGGACCCAGACCCCGACGTTTGGGACGCGGAACCCGGGTTTTGAAACTCTGCCCGGAGTTTTTAAAAACGAAACCCGGAGTTTGGTACCCGGAACTCGGAGTTTGGGTTCCATAAACCTGAGTTTTCGACCCGGAGTTTGGGTCCCGGAACCCTGAGTTTTGGACCCGGACTTTGGGACCCAGAACTCGATTTTGGACCCAGAACTCGGATTTTGGACCCAGATCCCGGATTTTGGGACCGGAACCCGGAGTTTTGGAACCCTACTCGGAGTTTTGAACTGGAACCCGGTGTTTGGAACTCTACCTGAGTATGAGGCCCGGAACCCGGAGTTTGTGAACGGATACCGAAGTTTGGGATCCGGATCTCAGAGTTTGGGAACTGAAACCCGGAGTTTGGAGTCCAGAACCCGGAGTTTTGGAATCTCTACCACGAGTTTGGGAACCGGAACCCGGAGTTTGGGGACCGTTGTTCGATTCCGACTTTGGGACCCGGAATCCGCAGTTTTGGGACCCTGCCTGGAGTTTGGGAACCGGAACCCGGAGTTTCCAACTTTACCCGGAGTATAAGACCCGGTACCCGGAGTTTGGGAACCGGATATTGAAGTTTAGGATCCGGAACTCGGAGTTTGGGACCCGGAACCTGCAGTTTTGGAACCAGCCCCGGAGTTTTAGAACCGTGCCCGGAGTTGGGAACAGGAACACGGAGTTCGAAACCTTGACGCAGTATGGGACCCGCGACCCGGAGTTTGGCACCGGACCCGGAGCTTGGGATCCCGGATCCCCGAGTTTTGAATTCTTGCCCGGCGTTTGGGAACTGGAACCCGTAGATTTAGAATACTACCCGGAGTTTGGAATGGTAACCCGGAGTTAGGGACCCGGCTTTTGGAAACGGAACCCGGAGATTTGGAAACGGAACCTGCAGTTTTGGAACCATGCCCTCAGTTTGGGAACCGGAACTTGGAGTTTGGATGTCTACCCGGAGTTTAGATTTACATACGTAATCTAAATCTGTGTGGATTACATACGTAATCCAATTATGGATGGAATACATATGTGATCCAAATACATGGATTACATATGTGATCCAAATATGGATGGATTACGTAAGTAATTCAAGTCTGTATTGAATATATGTGTAATTCAATTTTGGATGAATTACATGTGTAATTCAATTATAGATGGTTTACATATGTGATCCAATTATGGATGGATAACTTATGTAATCCAAATCAGTGTTTAAAACATGTGTAATCGAATTATGGATGGATTACATATGACATCCAATCGGTGTGGATTACGTATATAATCCAATTATGGATGGATTACAGGTGCAATCCAAGTAAAGATGGATTAAATACGTAATCCTAATCTGTGTGGATTACATATGTAATCCAAATATGGATGGATTGCATATGTGATCCAAAAACGTGGATTACATATGTGATCCAATTATGGATAGATTATATACGTAATCAAAATCTTAGTGGATTACATATTTAATCCACTTATGAATGGATTACACGTGCAATCCATGTATTGATGGATTACATACGTAATCTAATTCTGTGTGGATTACATATGTAATCCAATTATGAATCGATTACATGTAATCCAATTTTGATGGATTATATTAGTAATCGAATTATGGATGGATTACATGTAATCCAATTATGGATGGATTACATACGTAAACCAAATACGTGGATTACATATGTGATCCAATTATGGATGGAATACATACGAGCTTGAAACCGGAACCCGGAGTTTGGCAACCGGAACCTGGAGTTTGGGAACCGGAACCCGTAGTTTGTGTCCCGTTTGAGTGCGAGGTTTCGGACCGTAACCCGGAGTTTGGGCCGCGGGACTCGGAGTTTGGGATAAGGAGATTGGAACCCGTAATTCTGGAGCCGGAGCCCGGAGTTTGTAACCAGGAGTTTAGGACCAGTAACCCGGAGTTTGGTACCTGGAACCCGGAGTTTGGTACCCGGAACCCGGAGTTTGGTACCGGAACCCGGAGTTGCGTACACCTAACGCGGAATTTGGAAGAGGAACCCGGAGTATGGGCCCCGGAAGCCGGAGTTTGGACCCCTAGTTTTGGAGCCGGAGCCCGGAGTTTGGAACCCGGACTTTGGGAAACGGCCCCGGAGTATGGTTTCCGGAACCAGCAGTTTGGGA
>JAJSOF020000015.1:62840846-62845846 GCA_025594305.2 Periplaneta americana
GTTTTTTTGAAAAATTAGTTTTGTGTTTCTTTTCAATTTTTTGTATTTAAAATTTTTTAAAACATTTTTGATAATATTTATTTAGAAGTGTTGTAAATTATTTTTTGGATGTTGCCTTTCTGGAAATCTTTTTATTGCTTTCAATTAGTTTTTTTATTTTTGGACTCGCAAGCCTGAATTTGACAGGTACCAGCATTTTGGGTTACGAACCCGACGTTTGGGACCGGAAACACGGTGTTAGGGAACCCTGATTTTGGGAATAGGACCCAGAGATTTGGACCCGGAACCCGGAGTTTGGGACCCGGAACCCGGTGTTTTGGGACCGTGCCCGGAGTTTGGGAACCGGAACCCGTAGTTTGGAATCCTGCACGGAGTTTGAGAAAAGGAGCCAGGAGTTTGAGAACCCTACCCGGAGTTTAGGAACCGGAACCCGGAGTTTTGGAACCCAAAACCCGGAGCTTGGGAACCGGAACACGGAGTTTGGTAACCGGATAGCGGAGTTTGTCACCCGAAATTTGGGAACGGATCCCGAAGTTTGGGAACCGGAACCCGGACTTTTCGACTCCTGCCCGGAATTTGGGAACCGGATCCCGGAGTTTAGATCCCTAGACGGAAGCTAGGAATACATACGTAATCCAAATCTGTGTGGATTACATACGTCATCCAATAATGGATGGATTACATATGTGATCCAAATTCGTGGATTACATATGTGATGGAATTATGGATGGATTACATACGTAATCCAAATCTGAGTGGATTGCATATGTAATCCAATTATGGATGGATTACATGTGCAATCCAGTATAGATGGATTACATACGTAATCCTAATCTGTGATGGATTATATGTAATCCAATTATGGATAGATTACATGTAATCCAATTATTGATGGATTAAATACGTAATCCAATTATGGATGGACTACATACGTAATCCAAATCTGTGAGGATTGCATACGTAATCCAATTATGGATGGATTAGATAATTATGGATGGATTAGATTTGTGACCCAAATACGTCGATTACATATGTGAAACAATTATGGATGGAATACATACGTTTGGAAACAGGAACCCGGAGTTTGGTAACCGGAACTGGGATTTTTAATCCGGAACCCGGAGATTGTGGCCCGTAGTTAGGGTCAAGAGTTTGGAACTCGGTACCTTTGGTTTGGGACCGGAACCCGGGTTTTGAGACCCGTAACCGGAGTTTGGGACCCGGGACCCGGACTTTGGGATACACAGATTGGGACCCGTAGTTTTGGAAAAGGAGCCCGGAGTTTGGGACCCGGAATCCGGAGTTTGCTACCCGGAACCAGGAATTTCGGACAGGAACCAGGAGTTTTGGGACGCGGAACCCGTAGTTGGGAACTCTAGTTTTGGAGCCGGAGCCCGGAGTTTGGAACCCGGACTTCGGGAACCGAAACCCGGAGTTTGGGAATCGGATCCCGGAGTTTGGGATACGGAACCATCAGTTTGGGACACGGAGTTTGGGAACCGGAAGCCGGTGTGTGGTACCCGGAGTTTTTAACCAGAACCCGGAGTTTGGGAAACGGAACCCGGAGTTTTGGAGCCGGAGTTTGCAAACCGGAATCCGGAGTTTTGGAACAACTACCCGGAGTTAGGGACCTGAACCCGGAGTTTTGTAACCCCTACCCTTAGTTTGGGTCTCGGAACCCAGAGTTTGGGAAGCGGAACACGGAGTTTGGTCCAGGAACCCGGAGTTTGGGACTAGGGACAGGAAGTTTGGGACCAGGTTCCGGAATTTGTGACCCGGGAACATTTGTTTGGGACCCGGAACCCGGAGTTTTGGGCCCTAAACCCGGAGTTTGGGATACGGAGATTGGGACCCGGAGTTTGTGACCCGGAACCGGGAGTATGTGATCCGGAACCCGCGGTTTGGGACCCGCAGTTTAATAACCGGAACCCGGAGTTTGGGAACCGGAACCCGTATTTAAAGAAACGGAATTTTTCGAACCGGAACCCAGAGATTGTGAACAGGAGCCACCAATTTTTGGAGACGGAACCAGCAGTTTGGGAAGTGTAACGCGGAGTTTGGGACCAAAGTTAGGGAAGTGGAAACCGGAGTTTTACCCGGAAACCATAGTTGGGATGTTGGAACCCGGATTTTGGGAACCGTAACCCGGAGTTTGAGAACCGGAACCGGGAGTTTGGGTGTCCACCCGTAACCTGTGTCCTGAACCCGGAACTCGCTGTCCTGTTCCCGGAAGACCGTGTTGTCCCAGAACACTAACCGGAAACGGTTGTTCTTTTTCCAGGTCCGCCAGTCTTCGACCAGGTACGCAAGGTGGTTTTCCCGGAACCCGTAATCCTGAAAGCGCAGGCCTATAGATAGACCCCGGCATCCTGGACAGGGAACCTGGTCGAAGTCGACGACGTAAAGAAAGTACATGACGACGGCGGAGACGAGACGAAGTAGACGACGATGACGAGATGAAGTGGAATACGACGAGACCTAGATGACTTTCAACTACGAAGAGACGAAGTCGATAATGCCAACTTGACGAAATTAGACGGGACGAAGTCTATCTCTCTATCTATCTATCTATCTATCTATCTATCTATCTATCTATCTATCTATCTATCTATCTATCTATCTATCTATCTATCTATCTATCTATCTATCTATCTATCTATCTATCTATCTATCTATCTATCTATCTATCTATCTATCTATCTATCTTTGGGAACCGGAACGCGGAGTTTAGGTCCCTACCCGGAGGTTAGGATTACATATGTAATTCAAATGTGTGTGGAATACATACGTAATCCAATAATGGATGAATTACATATGTGATCCAAATACGTGGATTACATATGTCAAACAATTATGGATGGAATACATACGTTTGGAAACCGGAACCCTGAGTTTGTGGCCCGTTGTTAGGGTCCAGAGTTTGGAACCCGGAACCCGCGGTTTAGGACCGGAACCCCGTGTTTGAGACCCGTAACCCGGAGTTTGGGATACGCAAATTGGGACCCGTAGTTTTGGAGAACCCAGGAGTTTGGGACCCGGAATCCGGAGTTTGATGCCGGGAACCCGGAGTTTGGTACACGTAACCCGGAGTTTGGTACCCGGAATACGGAGTTTGGTACCCCTAGTTTTGGAGCCGGAGCCCGGAGTTTGGAACCCGGACTTTGAGAAGCCTATCCGGAGTTTGGGATCCGGAACCAGCAGTTTGGTACACGGAGTTTGGGAACCGAAGCCGGTGTTGGGTACCACGAGTTTGGTAACCAGAACTCGGAGTTTAGGAACCGTAACTCTGAGTTTGGGAACCGGAACCCGGTGTTTGGGAAATGGAAGCCGGAGTTTGGAACCCTTCCGGAGTTTGGGAACTGCAACACGGAGTTTTAGACCCTACCCGGAGTTTAGGACCCGAAAACCGGAGTTTTGAAATTTAAAACCCCGAGTTTGGGAACCGGAACCCGTAGTTTGGGACTCCGGAGTTTGGAACCGGACCCCGTAGATTTGGGACCCTGCCCCGAGTTTGGGAAACGGAACCCGTAGTTTGGAATCCTGCACGGATTTTGGGAAAAGGTGCCAGGAGTTTGAGAACCCTACCCGGAGTTTAGGAACCGGAACCCGGAGTTTTGGAACCCAAAACCCGGAGCTTGGGAACCGGAACACAGAGTTTGGTAACTGGAAAGCGGAGTTTGTGACCCGAAATTTGGGAACGGATCCCGAAGTTTGGAAACTGCAAACCGGAGTTTGGGACTAGGAGTCCGGAGATTGGGACCCCGAAACCCGGAGTTTTGTAATCCTGCCCGGTGTTTGGGAACCGGAAACCGAAAGTTGCAATCCTGCCCGGAGTTTGGGAACAGGAACCCGGAGTTTGAGAATCCTACCCGCAGCTTAGGAACCGGAACCCGGAGTTTGGGAACCGGTACCCGGAGTTTGGGAACTGGAAAGCGGAGTATGTGACCCGAAATTTGGGAACGGAACCCGAAGTTTGGGAACCGGAACCCGGAGTTTTTAGACTCCTGCGCGGAATTTGGGAACCGGAGCCCGGAGTTTTGATCCCTAGCCGGAGGTTAGGATTACATACGTAATCGAAATCTCTGTGGATTACATACGTAATCCAAATCTGTGTGGATTACAGACGTCATCCAATAATGGATGGATTACATATGTGGTAAAAATATGTGGATTGCATATGTGATGGAATTATGGATGGATTACATACGTAATCCAAATCTGAGTGGATTACATATGTAATCCAATTATGGATGTATTACATGTGCAATCCAAGTATAGACGGATAACATACGTAATCCTAATCTGTTTGGATTACATATGTAATCCAATTATGGATCTATTACATGTATAATCCAATTATTGATGGATTAAATACGTAATCCAATCATGGATGGACTGCATACGTTATACAAATCTGTGTGGATTGCATACATAATCCAATTATGGATGGATTAGATATGTGATCCAAATACGTCGATTACATATGTGAAACAATTATGGATGGAATACATAAGTTTGGAAACAGGAACGCGGAGTTTGTAACCGGAACCGGGATTTTTAATCCGGAACCCGGAGATTGTGGCCCGTAGTTAGGGTCAAGAGTTTGGAACTCGGTTCCTTTGGTTTGGGACCGGAACCCCGGGTTTTGAGACCCGTAACCCGAGTTTGGGACCCGGGACCCGGACTTTGGGATACACAGATTGGGACCCGTAGTTTTGGAAAAGGAGCCCGGAGTTTGGGACCCGGAATCCGGAGTTTGCTACCCGGAACCAGGAATTTGGGGCAGGAACCCGGAGTTTTGGAATCGCGGAACCCGTAGTTTGCGAACCGTAATTTTGGAGCCGGAGCCTGGAGTCTGGATCCCGGACTTCGGGAACCGAAACCGGGAGTTTTGGAATCGGATCCCGGAGTTTGGGATACGGAACCATCAGTTTGGAACACGGAGTTTGGGAACCGGAAGCCGTTGTGTGGTACCTGGAGTTTTTAACCAGAACCCGGAC
>JAJSOF020000015.1:62855846-62860846 GCA_025594305.2 Periplaneta americana
ACCCGGAAGACAGTGTTGTCCCAGAACTCTAACCGGAACAAGTTGTTCTTTTTCCAGGTCCGCGAGTCTTCGACCAGGAACGCATAGTAGTTTTCCCGGAACCCGTTATCCTGAAAGCGGAGGCCTATAGATAGACCCCGGCGTCCTGGACAGGGAACCTGGTCGAAGTCGACGACGAAAAGAAAGTACATGACGACGGCGGAGACGAGACGAAGTAGACGACGATGACGAGATGAAGTGGAAGACGAACGAGACCTAGATGACTTTCAACTACGAAAAGACGAAGTCGATAATGCCACCTTGACGAAATCAGACGGGACGAAGTCTATCTATCTATCTATCTATCTATCTATCTATCTATCTATCTATCTATCTATCTATCTATCTATCTATCTATCTATCTATCTATCTATCTATCTATCTATCTATCTATCTATCATCTATCTATCTATCTATCTATCTATCCATCCTATCTATCAGACATCTATCTATCTATCTATCTAGAGATCAGACATCTATCTATCTATCTATCCCTCCATCCATCCATCCAGTGGCAGACACAGACAGACATACAGAGACAGACAGATAGATAGATAGGTGGGTGGGTGAGTGGTTAGTTGGTTGGGTGGGTAGGTCGATAGATAGATAGATAGATAGATAGATAGATAGATAGATAGATAGATAGATAGATAGATAGATAGATAGATAGATAGATAGATAGATAGATAGATAGACAGATAGACAGATAGATAGATAGATAGATAGATAGATAGATAGATAGATAGATAGATAGATAGATAGATAGATAGATAGATAGATAGATAGATAGATAGATAGATAGATAGATAGATAGATAGATAGATAGATAGATAGATAGATAGATAGATAGATAGATAGATAGATAGATAGATAGATAGATAGATAGAGGAACGGATAGATCGATAAATAGATAGACAGACAGATCAGATCGATAGATAGACAGATAGATAGATAGATAGATAGATAGATAGATAGATAGATAGATAGATAGATAGATAGATAGATAGATAGATAGATAGATAGATAGATAGATAGATAGATAGATAGATAGATAGATAGATAGATAGATAGATAGATAGATAGATAGATAGATAGATAGATAGATAGATAGATAGATAGATAGATAGATAGATAGATAGATAGATAGATAGATAGATAGATAGATAGATAGATAGATAGATAGATAGATAGATAGATAGATAGATAGATAGATAGATAGATAGATAGATAGATAGATAGATAGATAGATAGATAGATAGATAGATAGATAGATAGATAGATAGATAGATAGATAGATAGATAGATAGATAGATAGATAGATAGATAGATAGATAGATAGATAGATAGATAGATAGATAGATAGATAGATAGATAGATAGATAGATAGATAGATAGATAGATAGATAGATAGATAGATAGATAGATAGATAGATAGATAGATAGATAGATAGATAGATAGATAGATAGATAGATGGATGGATGGATGGTTGGAGGGACGGACGGACGGACAGACAGACAGACAGACAGACAGACAGTTAGACAGACAGACAGATAGATAGATAGATAGATAGGAGGTGGATTATTTTTTTAATATTTTAGATTAATTTTGACAATTATTTTAATAATTTTTTTGTAAAATTTTTTTAAATTAAAAAAATCTTAAATACTAAAATTTTCAAAAATTAAAAAGAAACTGGAAAAAATTTTCAAAACAAAATTTCAAAGAAATTTTGCAGCAAACATTAAAAAGAATTTAACTTTGAAAATTTTGTTTTAACTTTTTTTCAAATTTATTCATGAATTTAAATTTTTTTAAATTTTTTATTTTTTTTTTTTAAATCTTATATGTAAAAACTACTTGAAAATATATTTATTTTTAAAATATCCAAATTTTTTTTTTTATTTTTTGAAATTTTTGTACATTTTTATTTAATGTTTTTTTGAAAAATTATTTTTGTGTTTCTTTTCGAATTTTTTTATTTAAAATTTTTTAAAACATTTTAGATAATATATTTTAGAAGTGTTGTAAATTATTTTTTTGATGTTGCCTTTTTGGAAATCTTTTTATTGCTTTCAATTAGTTTTTTGATTTTTTGGACTCGCAAGCCTGAATTTGACAGGTACCAGCATTTTGGGTTACGAACCCGACGTTTGGGACCGGAAACACGGTGTTTGCAACCCTGATTTTGGGAATAGGACCCACAGATTTGGACCCGGAACCCGGAGTTTGGGACCCGGAACCCGGAGTTTGGGACCCGGAACCCGGTGTTTTGGGACCGTGCCCGGAGTTTGGGAACCGGAACCCGTAGTTTGGAATCCTGCACGGAGTTTGAGAAAAGGAGCCAGGAGTTTGAGAACCCTACCCGGAGTTTAGGAACCGGAACCCGGAGTTTTGGAACCCAAAACCCGGAGCTTGGGAACCGGAACACGGAGTTTGGTAACCGGAAAGCGGAGTTTGTCACCCGAAATTTGGGAACGGATCCCGAAGTTTGGGAACCGGAACCCGGACTTTTTTCGACTCCTGCCCGGAATTTGGGAACCGGATCCCGGAGTTTAGATCCCTAGACGGAATCTAGGAATACATACGTAATCCAAATCTGTGTGGATTACATACGTCATCCAATAATGGATGGATTACATATGTGATCCAAATTCGTGGATTACATATGTGATGGAATTATGGATGGATTACATACGTAATCCAAATCTGAGTGGATTACATATGTAATCCAATTATGGATGGATTACATGTGCAATCCAAGTATAGATGGACTACATACGTAATCCTAACCTGTGTGGATTACATATGTAATCCAATTATGGATAGATTACATGTGTAATCCAATTATTGATGGATTAAATACGTAATCCAATTATGGATGGACTACATACGTAATCCAAATCTGTGAGGATTGCATACGTAATCCAATTATGGATGGATTAGATAATTATGGATGGATTAGATATGTGACCCAAATACGTCGATTACATATGTGAAACAATTATGGATGGAATACATACGTTTGGAAACCGGAACCCGGAGTTTGTAACCGGAACGGGATTTTTAATCCGGAACCCGGAGATTGTGGCCCGTAGTTAGGGTCAAGAGTTTGGAACTCGGTACCTTTGGTTTGGGACCGGAACCCGGGTTTTGAGACCCGTAACCCGGAGATTGGGACCGGGACCCGGACTTTGGGATACAGATTGGGACCCGTAGTTTTGGAAAAAGGAGCCCGGAGTTTGGGACCCGGAATCCGGAGTTTGATGCCCGGAACCCGGAGTTTGGTACACGTAACCCGGAGTTTGGTACCCGGAATACGGAGTTTGGTACCCCTAGTTTTGGAGCCGGAGCCCGGAGTTTAGAACCCGGACTTTGAAAAGCCTCTCCCGGAGTTTGGGATCCGGAAACAGCAGTTTGGTACCCGGAGTTTGGGAACCGGAAGCCGGTGTTGGGTACCACGAGTTTGGTAACCAGAACTCGGAGTTTAGGAAGCGTAACTCTGAGTTTGGGAACCGCAACCCGGTGTTTGGGAACTGGAAGCCGGAGTTTGGAACCCTTCCCGGAGTTTGGGAACCGGAACACGGAGTTTTAGTCCCTACCCGGAGTTTAGGACCCGGAACCCAGAGTTTTGAAATTCAAAACCACGAGTTTGGGAACCGGTACCCGTAGTTTGGGACCCGGAGTTTGGAACCGGAACCTGGAGTTTGGGAACCGCTACCCGGAGTTTTGGGACCCTGCCCGGAGTTTGGGAACCGGAACCCGTAGTTTGGAATCCTGCACGGATTTTGGGAAAAGGAGCCAGGAGTTTGAGAACCCTACCCGGAGTTTAGGAACCGGAACCCGGAGTTTTGGAACCTTAAACCCGGAGCTTGGGAACCGGAACACGGAGTTTGGTAACCGGAAAGCGGAGTTTGTGACCCGAAATTTGGGAACGGATCCCGAAGTTTGGAAACCGCAAACCGGAGTTTGGGACTAGGAATCCGGAGATTGGGACCCCGAAACCCGGAGTTTTGTAATCCTGCCCGGTGCTTGGGAACCGGAAACCGAAGGTTGCAATCCTGCCCGGAGTTTGGGAACAGGAACCCGGAGTTTGAGAATCCTACCCGGAGTTTAGGAACCGGAACCCGGAGTTTGGGAACCGGTACACGGAGTTTGGGAACCGGTACCCGGAGTTTGGGAACTGGAAAGCGGAGTATGTGACCCGAAATTTGGGAACGGAACCCGAAGTTTGGGAACCGGAACCCGGAGTTTTTCGACTCCTGCCCGGAATTTGGGAAGCGGAGCCCGGAGTTTTGATCCCTAGCCGGAGGTTAGGATTACATACGTAATCCAAATCTGTGTGGATTACATACGTAATCCAAATCTGTGTGGATTACATACATCATCCAATAATGGATGGATTACATATGTGATCCAAATACGTGGATTACATATGTGATGGAATTATGGATGGATTACATACGTAATCCAAATCTGAGTGGATTACATATGTAATCCAATTATGGATGGATTACATGTGCAATCCAGTATAGATGGATTACATACGTAATCCTAATCTGTGTGGATTACATATGTAATCCAATTCTGATATATTACGTGTGTAATCCAATTATTGATGGATTAAATACGTAATCCAATTATGGATGGACTGCATACGTAATACAAATCTGTGTGGATTGCATACGTAATCCAATTATGGATGGATTAGATATGTGATCCAAATACGTGGATTACATATGTGAAACAATTATTGATGGAATACATACGTTTGGAAACCGGAACCCGGAGTTTGGTAAACGGAACCCGGATTTTTTAATCCGGAACCCGGAGATTGTGGCCCGTAGTTAGGGTCAAGAGTTTGGAACTCGGAACCTGGGGTTTGGGACCGGAACCCCGGGTTTTGAGACCCGTAACCCGGAGTTTTGGGACCCGGGACCCGGACTTTGGGATACACAGATTG